>BCLF01000035.1:1865427-1882248 GCA_001602275.1 Zoysia japonica
ATTCTATCTGCATAGATTATATGCCTATATCTATCATGAATGTGTGCTAATCAGTATAGTAAAATACTTTATGCAAGATTTCATATGTATGTGAACCTCTGACGGTGTTAGCAAAGAACCAATTGGGAGTTTAACTGCTGCAAGGAGGGCCTCAAAGCTGGAACAACTAAAAAAGAAGGTAATTATCAAATTTCTATCTTCTAACATTAGGATTTATTTTTAATGGGTGCTTGTGTGTTACTTACAAGCTTTTGTGTGACATGACCAATGTAGTTTCAGCTATGTTTATGCTTACTATTTGTTTCTTAGATTCCATTTTCGAAGCTACTTGTATCTTGTGGATCGACACTGAGGCTAGGTATAACATGATCTTTTCCTAATAACTAAACTGTTCAATGTAGTTGTCATGAGAAGTAACTTTTAAATTGTATGTAGGGAAACAAAGATCTATAAACAAGGGGTAAACAGTTTCCTAGCTTTTGCATTTAGAAATTCTATAATAAGAAACAAGATCTTATGCGCTTGCAGAAAGTGTGTCAATTCCTTTTGGAGAGAAGATAGTGAAGTGCGGGAACACTTGATATGTGATGGATTTGTAAAAGGATATAAAACATGTTTCTTACATGGAGAAGCTAGCTCCACTTGTGCGAACCATGGTAACTGTGATGTTCCTGAGGTTATAAAGCAACCTAATGAAGATTATGACATATCTGAGCTTCATAGGGACTTAGCTTGTGGTTTAGATGATAGAGGGGATATGGAATATAATGGGTCTTTGAGCCATCGAATGAAGACGTAGCAGCTATTCATATGCTAGGAGTAGACAATAGTCAAGAGTTGTATCCTGGTCGCAAGAAGTATTCAAAGCTACATTTTCTTGTTAGATTACTTCACATCAAACTTCTTGGAGGATGGACAGAAGGAAGTTTTGACTTGCTGGTTGACCTACTTGCTGATGCAATACCCAATGGTTCAACACTTCCCAAAACTTCCATGAAGCTAAGAAATTGGTTAAATTTGTAGGATTTGGGTACACTACTATTCATGCATGTGAAAATGATTGCATTCTCTTTTGGAAGGAACATGATAAATCTAACTCTTTGCCCAAAATGTAAAGTTTCACGTTGGAAATCAGAAAAGAAGAGTTTAGATGGTAAACGTGAGTACAAAGTTCCTTAAAAGTTCTTCGTTACTTTCCTATTAAGAAAAGACTGCAAAGATTGTTTGTGTCGTCTAAATCAGCAAGTCTCACAGCACGATGAACACCGCAAAAAAGATGGTTTGCTTAGGCATCCTGCAGATTCCTCTCTTTGGAAAGATTTTGATCAGAAATATTCAGAATTTTCTAGTGATAGCCGTAATATTCGTCTAGCATTTGCTACTGGTGGTTTTAATCCATATAGATCTATGAATGTTAGTTACAACATTTGGCCTAATATTTTGATTCCATTCAACTTTCAACCTTCAGTGTTCATGAAGAATTCAATTTTCATCTTGTCTGTGCTGATTCATGGTCGATCTGCTGCTGGTAGTGATATGGATGTCTATTTTCAGCCAGTAGTTTATGATTTGCTTAACATATTTATAAATGGTGTGAGAACTTATGATGCTTCAAAGGGTTCAGTTGTGTGCTGCAATATTTGGACCATCACTGATTTTTCTGGTCTAGGCAATGTGTCCGCGTTTGTTATATCTGGTGAAACAGTGTGTACTGATTGCCATATGTTCCCTTAGACTTAGTAATGGTGGCAAGTCTTGTTATATGGGGCATCGTAGGTTTTTGGATCCAGAACACCCATTCAGGTTTGGTGTTGATTTATTTGGTGGTGAAATTGAGCGTAGGTCAGCACCTGCTCCACTGTCAGGAGAAGAAGTTTTGGAATGTACAAAAAAATCTGAAAACAATTTATGGAAAGGACCCATTTGGTAAGAAACTAGCAAATAATCGGAAATGTCAGGAAGGGGAGCCATTAGTATTTTTGAAAATGAGACCTATTTGGTTCATGCTTCCATATTGGAAGGACTTGATGCTGCGGTATAATTTTGACGGGGATGTCGGTGCCGATGCCTTCTATATTCACATACATGGTGCAGCCTCATCAAGGCGCAAAGGGCACATTGCAACCATACCAGCGACTCAGGATGCTCCACGCTCCAAACATGATGCTCTTGTAAAACTCTTATCCTTTACTTATTTATATTTGTCCTTTCAAATGGATGGAAACAATTCTCATAATTATTTGCACCAGGTTGAAAAAGATGTCATATTATATGCATTGTTGAGATCCGATCAGCCTGTGTCCAAAGGAACAATTGTTTCTACTAAACCTAGTACCATACTTGGAGGTCAGCCCCTTGGAACACAATTTTGTGAAGTAATTGTGATGTGTGCTAAAACGAGATGCAGTTCTACCTCGTCCATATGGTGATATTGAAACAATGGGTGATACTCATATGATGTCAATTGTATGGCCATACAAGAAAGTAATACACTAAACATAATCTTTCTATTGTTCTGATTTATATGAGTGACAATTGTTTTGTAATAATTTTCTTTTTGACAGTTAAAGATTTGCAACAAGGCACAAACAACACCAACTTCATGTATTTAACCTCTCACCTTGTATTTTGCAGTACAGTATAGATAAACAAATATGGATCCTATGTTTTAAGTCATTTAATATTTGCTATGCTTCCTATAACTGTATGGTGCTATTAGTTTTGCTTGGGCTCAAACAATGGTTGTCTTTTTTCTTTTGATCTCTAGCTTTATTCTAAGTTTTTTCCTTGTCCTGCAAGTGATTTTTGAGGTATTTAAAATCTGTTGCATCTTGTGTGCCTGTCTCCAGTTTTTTGCCAATACAAAGTTTTATATCAGTACAGCTGCGTATGGCTGTGACTAGATAAAAGCTTGTGTCATAAAAGTGGACTGGACCTATCCATACCAATATTGATCATTGCTTGCTGATTTTAAGCGATAGCTGGTTTGTAATACCTTGAGTAGTATTTTTTTTCTTTATGTTTCATGCTGCAACCAATCAACTTCATCAGATTGCTTGTTAAACTTCATTTTCAGGCAATGCTCGGCGTTGAGAGCAAATATTGGATGAGTAACTATAGCAGCAGCTAACTTTGGAACTAGACCCTTTTGTGTATTTTGTATGTAGTTGGTATACGAATCATGGGCAAAAGAAACATGATTGTATATGACTATATTGCCATCATTTGTAATTTATAATATGGTACTAGAGTCATGTGGTTAGTTTGGTCTATTGTAAGTTGTGACAACTTGTAGTAAATGTTTAAGTAATGCTAAATGAATTTATTGTTCGTAAGATTTATCATGTCGATGTGTGGATTATGTGTGATTTGTTTTCACATGGTGGAAGGAACTAATTGTGCACTGTGATGATATTTGTTTGTGGGTTATTAGTGCTAATTGTTTGGATAGTTGCTTATACATTTGAATGATTGGCAACGGACTGTTGGTCGGCAAATATATTAATACCAACTGGTAGTCAGTTGGTAATTCATATTAACAGCCTTGGGCAGTGTGTCGGTAAAGCTCACTATTTAGCAACTGAACGTTGGTCGGTGAAAAGGTGTCGGTAAAAGTTTTACTGACACCACTTACAGCGATAGATAATATGGGTTGGTAAAGGTTTTTACCGACCTATGGTAAGTCGTGGAAGGCCCTCTAGCGACCAACGGTAAGTCGATAATAGTATACCATGGTATAGTGACACTTGTATGACCAAAAAGAAATGACTTGACCCCTTTAATAGTACCAGTGATCCTATAAATTCTCTAGCTAGTCCATAGTCTTGATCCTCCAACGCTCGATACTCCTCGTCTTAGGATCGTCCTTGACATCCATCGAGAAAACGCACCATGTTGTAGAATTTGCGGAGTGATTCCTACAATTACACATATTACCCATAGTGTTCACTCAATAACCAAAATCTATTCATAACTTTTGGGGGACTTCAAAGGTTAAGCTAACACACATGCAATGTGTGCATGGGCATGAACCATATTTGGACCTAGCTATTATAGAATGGTATCAAAGTTGACCTTTGCTATGTCATGAACGCATATGGTCAAGAGCGCAAATATGGTGTGCATGGCGGGTGGGCCCTGTGTAGTCACTTCATGACACGAATGCTGGCAGTGACAAATGGACGTGGCAGAGAGGATTGATTATGTTCGTCTATCCTGATTATGGGTGAGTTGTCTTGTGGTGACATCGATCCTTTGAGGATGAGAGTCTGTGTGGCCAGTGAGAAAAAGGCCCAACTCCTGTGGTTTGTTGGTGTGGGTAAACCACAAAAAATAGTCCACCTTGCTATTTCAAAGAGGGATGGAGCAACTTAAATAGTCAGCGACCTAATGTATAGTAACCCTGGGTTAATCCTTATATGTGAAGCGAGAACAAAAGTGTAAGCGGGTTGCTTTGTAGGTGTCAGGGGTGGTCCACGCGGCGTGTATGTGGGCATGAGCCGTATTGAGCTTGGGCTGTTACACTATAAGTACTAGCCTATTACACTATAAGTACTCGCACTATAAATAAACGTAATACTTAATTATATGTCGTTTCATCTTTTTTGAATGTGCTACCACTCTGGTGCTTCTAAGAGAATCAGGTATCTTATCCCAACATCAGTATGCCATCTGCGATCAACATAGCTATGGACCACCCGACTTGAGGGGCAGGAAGAAGAATCAAGTTAAGATAATACATAAGGTGTTGGTCCAAAATGTTAGGAATGTTGTATCAGCCTACATAGGTACAGCCATGTACGACTAGAGGGACAGACATTGCATCATATCTCCTTATAACTTTGAGTACCCTTTCCTATCACTTTACTTATTGTACTTTTAACTAATTAACTGAAACACCAATATGATTGTCTTTTTGTATAGCTATCACTGGATTGCTTTCATGATATATCCGAAAATAGGAAAGGCTTGGGTATTTGACTCTCTTGATCGTGAAAAGAGCACCTACAATGATTTCTTGGATGTCTTGGATTCATAATGACTTATCTATTATCATTTCAATTCTTTAGTGATCTAATATTCATATCATGACATAATATTTCTTATCGGTACAACGCTTACTAGTTCTATATCAAGCTTGGAGGACAACACAACCCAAAACAGAGAGAGAAAATGTCGTACAAAACATATTTCCTGATACTACAGCACCCTAATCTAACAATCTATATCACTATATTTTCCTTTATATGTGTGAAACTTAACTTTTCCATTTTGTTCCCAAAGTGTGCAAAATAGGGTCCTAGGAGTGTACACCATGGCTACTATGTGTGCTCCTACAGACAAGCTGGCTCAAGAAAATACATAATATTGCCCAAGGAATATCATATATGAATACATGTAAGTATTTGCATTTTAGTACTTGATATTCTCATTTTAGTAATTAATAATTATATTCTTGATATTGGCAGCCAGACAAGTAGGTGCAAGTTTGCCATTTGGATGAAAGAGCACCATTAGGTGCATATCATGATGCTATCGGTGATGTGGTATTACATGATGATCTTGCTCGTTGTTGCGGGAAAAGGAATTGTGTGAATCTAAGTCAGCGAAATTTTGAGGCTGAGCAAAAGAGCCTTTGAACAAGACTGGAGTTGGCCGGGTAAAGGAAAAATTTAGGCGTGAGTTCTATATGAACTATCATTAATGTATGTGTAAATTAAGCTACTAGTGGATGAAGTTGTGTCCATATGTATAGGTCGCTAGTACCATCCTCTAGTCACGTCACACAACAACTGAACGCCGAATTGTTTGCGAAACCTCGCTATCGCCTCTGACATTGAGAAATCCAGCCAGCCTTGATCCTTGCTTGATACGTGTGTTCAATTGATGTCACCTCCAAATTTTCCATTTGGGGTGTAAACTTTTTTCACTAATAACATGTAAATTTTTTAATTATTCAAAGAATTTTATCCATTTATTTATTTGTTTTTGAAAATTTAAATGTATTTAGAATATCCTTGAAAATAAATTTCAAGGTTTTGCATACCATTCAACTTTTCTTTATAAATTTAATTCGCATTTATTTTAAAAGCAAATTTAGTTCATTTGAGAAAAAGGTGTTTTCTCAAATATTTTATTTCTGAAAGAAGTCTTGAAAATATGATTTCATTTTGAAATTGATTTTATTTGAAAACTTTCAAATAAAGTAAAATGAATCTATCTCAACATATTTTTTAAAAAAAAATCTTCTCTTATTTTAGAAATAAAGAAAATTAGAAATAGAAACAAAAATAAAAAGAATAAAACTTCCCTCCTTGGCCGCAACCCAACTCCCCATGTCCCCCTCCCTCGGCCCAACCAGCCAGCTGGCCCAGCAGCCACTTCTTCTCCCTCCTCCCATCAGCCCAATGCCCAGCGGCCAACCCTTCCCTCCATTTTTTTCACTATTACACGGCTCGCCCTGTCATCAATAACCTCTAGCCGAGAACCCAGAACAGCAGCACACGCCACCTAGAACCACCTCAGTGACAGCCGTAGCCCGTCCCTATCTCCTCCCCTAACCTCCTCCGTTAAAAGACCATTGTCTCTGCTACCCCTGCTATTTTTCCCATCAAAGACCGCACACCGCTAAAACCCTAGCCTCCATGCCGTGCTGCACAAACAAGCTGCCCAGACCGCCATCGACCTCGTGTTGCCCTTCCCGGCGTCGTGCCGCCCTTGCCTAGCCAAGTTCCACGGAGCTTTGTCGCCCAGATTCGCCCCACGAAGCCACCAAAGTCCGCATTGCCACCCTCACCATAGAGCCCCCTTCCAGCTGTCGTTGACGCCCTGCGCTGCCCATGGTGAAAACCCCTCGTCACCCTCATCGTTTTAAGCCACTTCCCAACAGAATCCATGCACCGGAGCAACTCCAAGCAGGGGTTACTTCCTGATGGGTGAAACCTTACTCAGCACATACAAGCTAGAGGAACCTTACTGAGGACCAAAGGAAGTGTGCGAGTGCACAACTGGTACAAGGCAGGATGGAGATTTTTAGTCGCCTGAAAAGAGGGGATGAAATCACTTCTCATAAGTAATGTGTACAATCTCTAAAGAGTGAAAACTATTTTGACAGTCGTGCTTGCAGTCATGAGCAATGTAGAGACCCTCACATGATTAGTTGGATTTGATATGGTTTGTTTTGGTTAGTAGATCACAATGGGAGACTGCGATTGGTGCTATGTTGGTGTTGCTAGTGGGTAGCCTATAGGAACGTTTGTTGACATCAAGGTGTTGGATATTTATCACTTTAGTAAATACGTGCTTAATAAGAGTGTCTCTATTGCAAGTGTTTTTGCAAAGGAACCATATATAGCCTATCCATTCTCTTGCCACATGTCATCTTTCACCACACTCGTTGAGTACATCCCATACTCAACCTTGCATTTGTAAATGCTGTTCAGTTGAGGAGAAGTTTGGGAAGAGGTTGAAGGCGCAAGAACTGAAGTCTAGATGTGACATCTCTCTGGTTGACTACACGTGGAAGCTGCGCTACAATTAGTTTAGTTTTCCGCTACATTTGGTTTGTAATCTTTATTCCAAGACTTTTGAGTCATTCTTGTAATAAGTTAGGTTAATTCTCTGTAATCAAGACATTATTCTAGTTTACCATTAATGAAGTTGTTTTATGTTTGAAACTTAATTACTGGGCACACATATACACTTGGTTTCGGCCTTAAAACCGGTATGACAATTGATTTAATTTGTTTCACTTTTATATGCTTGCCTTGCACGTGTGTTCTCTCAATTCATATATTCCTCTTTTATGCTTGCTTGACATGTGTTCGATTGATCTGCTTAATAGGATATTCAAGGATGTATGGCCATACATCCTTCCAACAAGAAAGTGGTGTCCACATGTAAGTGTAACATCATTACTATTCGAGGGATATTAAATTATTGACAACAGAGATTATAAAGCTGGCTAGAAAAAATTAAAGCACCTTCTCCTCCAGCTCCCACGATGGATGTGGTATCCCCTCCTGGAGCAATATTAATAGTGCTCCAGATAATGCTCTCTCTATTTTTAATTAAAGTACCTTCTCCTCCACTACTTCGACGATGGATGTGGTTCCCATTGAAAATCTCCAAGCGCAATCTCCTCCACTACTTTGACGATGGACGTTTGTTCAGCAGTCAGTGCATTGGTAAAACTTGGATTGGCCCATCTTTCTGGGTCATTGAATTTCTTAAGCAGGTTTAATCGCAAAAAAAAATATTTAAATCTACAAACTCAAGCTAGGAAAAAGTACAACAGCAGATTCAAATTGTGTCCTCATTATATAACTGTAAATTACTCCAAAATGCTAAAAAGATAAATTCGTGTGTCAGTCACTTTCATGCTTTTCACGCATTTTTAATGGAACATCAAGGTCCCCACCTCTACAACTTAAAGAAGTTGGTACAAAGCAAGTTAATAAATAAACTAGACTTGTCGGGATCACGTACCCCGAATACCCAACAGATCGCGCTCAAGCTCACGAGACCTCAAAACGGGGGTCGGGCCATCACGAGTTCTGACCCTCCAACGACGATCCGAAGGCCGACCCCCGGGAGCGACCCCTGGGGGGTAGGTACCGCATTACGGTACATTTACTCTGACAGGCAACTGCCATCCGTCCTGACGGGATGGGACAAGATCCACCACGGCGACACTCCAGCAGAAAGCTGCGACGGCCGCGAGACAAGACATGACAGCACTGTAGCCGGCACAGTGACACCGGACGAGCATCATAGTACCCGCCGCTGCACGCGACGCGACGGGTCACGACCATGCCTGGACGAAGCAAAATGATGACGACAACGACGGAAGGGCCCACCTGTCGGCGAGACGGCAGGATCGTGTAGGACCCACCGCTTGTAACCTCAGGGCCCCCTCCTATATAAAGGGAGGCCCAGGGAGCACGAAGAAGACACACGACGACCCCACGTAACAACAGTCACAAACACACGAAAGACAAAACCGCGAGCTCCATTAGAGCCCAGGGTCCTTGCATCCTTCCGAGCAAGCACCCTCACTCACCCACGCTCCGGATCCTCTCGCGAAGAGAGGATCCCCGCCTTTGTAATATTATCAACGAGATAATCCACCCCTTGGACGTAGGGTATTACACCGCTCGAGGTGGCCTGAACCAGGTAAAAAATCCCTTTGAGTCTTCCGTAGACTAGGCCACATCGAATCCGAAGGCGCACCTCCCCCACGATCGTATATTTACTGTGCCGGTGGTCAGAACATCGAATCCGGTGGACGCCGCCATCCAAGTTTGGTCGCCCTCGAGACCCGCTGGCAGCCCCGAGCCAAGGTGTAAAGCTATAGCTGGGCCCAGCGACGCGGCGCGAACTCGGGGACGGTCCACTCACCAGCAGCTCGCGGCTGGGGGGCCGCCGACCTTCGATACCCCACTCGAAAACCTCGCGGCGGCAGCGTGCATTCTCAACGAGACCGCTGCTCCCGAGGACCCGGCACTGAGGAGAGTGTACGACCGCGTACGCTTCTACCTCGGCAGCGCGCTTCAACGACCAGAAGCGTCCCTCCGGCCCCAGCAGTCGGAGACGAAAAGCAACCGCCGGTCCCAGGATCGGCGAAGCTCTGCGCGCGACAGCCAAGTCGACGAACAGAACCCTCGACACCATGCAGGGTCGGTCCTCCCGCGACTCGGCCCCAACCACGACGCTCGCGGCACCATCGACGCCAGACGCCAGGCGAGGAGCGACCTCCGCGCCGAGTCCCAGCGGAGACACTCCCTCGACCGCTACTACCGACGTGGCTCCCTCGACTCAAGGAGCCCGAGCCCTGATGGGGTCGGACCCAGGGCGTTCGGATCGCTCATTCGGCACGCGAAATTCCCGCAGAGATTCCGCGCCCCGACCACCATCAGCCGCTACAACGGGGAGACGAACCCCGTCCACTGGCTCGAGAATTACCGCCTCTCCTGCAGGACCGAAGGGGCGGACGATCTATTCGCCATCCAGTACTTGCCGCTCTTCCTCACCGACTCAGCCCGAGGGTGGCTCGAACACCTCCCCGAGGGCTGCATTCAATACTGGAGCGACCTGCGCCGAACCTTCGTCGGCAATTTTCAAGGAACTTACACACGCCCAGGTAACTCCTGGGATCTCAAGAATTGTAAGCAGGAGCCCGGCGAGTCGCTCCGGGACTACATCCAGTGCTTTTCACGAAAGCGCAACGAGCTCCCCAAAGTCAGCGACGCCGACGTTATCAACGCCTTCACCTGCGGGATGACGTCCAAGGCGCTCGTCCACAAATTGGGTCGGAGGAACCCTCGGACTGCCCGGGACCTCCTCGACATCGCCACAACTTTCCCCACCGGAGAAGAGGCCGTGCAGGCCAACTTCGTCCGAGGTCGGGCGAAGGACAAAAGGTCGGGGAACGACCCTCCGACCGCTCTGCGGACCGCTGTAACGAGCGGGGTGGCGGCAGCTCGAGCCGTAAAAAGGGCAAGGGCCGGCGCCACGACAACGATTTCGTAGCCGCCGCAGACCATCCAGCCCGACCCCCGACCAAGAAGCCGGCCAACCACGACGGCCACTTCGATAAGATGCTCGACCGGCCCTGCCCCAACCATTCTATGCCGGTCAAGCACACCCTTCGGAATTGCCACCTGGCAAGGAGGTTCTTCCGGAGCGGACTCCAGGCAGACTCCTCGGCGGCCAAGACCAACCCCCAGACTAAGGGTGCCGAAGAAGACGTCGGCACGGCCTTCCCCGAGCCGGAGGACTGCCTCATGATCTTTGGCGGCCCCGCGGCCTACAGCGAATCCTGTGGCCGCCAGAAGAGGACCTGGCGCGAGGTTAATGCTGCCGATCCTGCGGTCCCCCGCTATCTGAAGTGGTCCGAGGCCCCCATCACCTTCGATCGGGCCGATCACCCGGACCACGTCCCGCAGCTCGGGCGCCTCCCGTCGGTGCTCGGCCCCATCGTCGGCTCCGTGCGCCTGTCGAAGGTGTTCATGGATGGAGGGAGCGCCCTCAACATCCTCTATGCCGACGCCTTTCGGGCAATGAAGCTGACCGAGGCCGACCTACGTCCGACCCACGCTCCGTTTCACGGGGTCGTCCCCGGGGGCTACGCGACGCCTCTCGGGCAAATCACGCTCCCAGTCACATTCGGCGACCGGAGCAATTTTTGGACGGAGTCGCTCACCTTCGAGGTGGTCGACTTCACCGGCGCCTACCACGCCATCCTCGGCAGGCCATGCTACGCGAGGTTTATGGCTATCCCCAACTAGGTCTACCTGAAGCTGAAGATGCCCGGGCCAAAGGGCGTCATCACGGTCTCGTCGCGCTTCCAACACGCTCTGACGTGTGAGCAGGAGAGCTTCGAGCTGGCCGCCGCCAAATCGGGCCCGGCCCGGCTGAACGCAATCCGCAAAGCAGAAGGGTCGGACCCAGCGCTCCACTCCAAACCCGCGTCGTCGACATCCTTCAAACCTGCCGACGACTCCAAGGAGGTCGCTCTAGACCGTGCCGACCCCTCCAAGAAGGCCAGGGTCAGGACAGCGCTTTCCAGCGAATAAGAAAGCGCGCTCGTCGACTTCCTCGTCCGGAATCGAGACGTCTTCGCCTGGGCACCATCGGATATGCCCGGCATCCCGAGAGAAGTCGTCGAGCACTCCCTCGACATCATCGTGGGCTCTCGGCCCGTCAAACAGCGACTCCGGCCTTTCGACGACGAGAAGCGCCGAGCCATCGGGGAAGAATTGACGAAGCTCCTAGATGGCAAGTTTATTCAAGAGGTCTACCACCCCGAGTGGTTAGCCAACCCTGTAATGGTGAAAAAGAAGACTGGGCAATGGAGGATGTGCGTTGACTACACAAGTCTCAACAAGGCCTGCCCGAAGGACTCCTTCCCTCTCCCGCGCATTGATCAGGCGGTGGACTCAACCGCCGGGTGCGAAACTCTGAGATTCCTCGACGCATACTCTAGGTATCACCAGATCTCTATGCGCGAGTCCGACCGACCGGCCACGTCCTTCATCATGCCCTTCGGGTCCTTCTGCTACGTCACCATGCCATTCGGGCTCAAGAACGCCGAGGCTACGTACCAACGCTGCATGCAGAAGGTTTCCACAACCAGCTGGGTCGTAATCTGGAGGTCTACGTCGACGACATCATCATCAAGACTCGTCGGACCTCCGACCTCGTCCAAGATCTGGAGGAAACGTTCGCAAACCTCCGGCGCTATCGGATCAAGCTGAATCCCGAGAAGTGCGTTTTCGGGGTCCCCTCGGGCAAGCTGCTCGGCTTCGTCATCTCTGAGCGGGGGATCGAAGCAAACCCCGAGAAGGTCTCCGCGATCCTCAACCTCGGGCCCATCAGCAACGTCAAGGGCGTCCAGAAGCTGACCGGATGCTTGGCGGCCCTTAGCCGTTTCATCTCAAGGCTCGACGAAAAGGCGATGCCCTTCTACCGGCTGCTGCGAAAAGCGGAGCGGTTCACCTGGACCACTGAAGCCCAGGGGGCCTTCGATCGGCTCAAGACCCAGCTCTCATCACCGTCGGTCCTCACATCCCCGACCCCAGGGGATACCCTTCTCCTCTATATCGCGGCGACCTCGAAAGTCGTCAGCACCGTCCTCATCGTCGAGCGAAGCGAGGAGGGTCGGGCTCTGACTGTAAAGCGACCTGTCTACTTCATCAGCGAGGTGTTAGCCGACGCCAAGACTCGGTACACCCAGGTGGAGAAGCTGATCTACGCCGTCCTCATTACGAGCCGCAAGCTGCGACACTACTTCACGAGCCATTCCGTCCACGTCGTCACCGGCTTCCCACTCGGGGAGATCGTCGGTGGCAAGGACACGGTCGGGCGCCTCGCCACGTGGGCCATAGAACTCCTGGGGCTCGACATCGCTTTTGTCCCTCGGCAGGCCATCAAGTCCCAGGCCCTATCCGACTTCGTCGCCGAATGGACCGAAGCTCAAGAACCGTCGGCCCCCGGCAGCGTCGAGTACTGGACCATGTACTTCGACGGGTCCTGCATGCTCAAGGGCGCAGGGGCTGGGGTCGTTCTGATCTCCCCAAAGAAAGACAGGCTCCAATACGTGATGCAGTTGCGGTTCCGCGCCTCCAACAACGCGGCTGAATACGAAGCGCTCCTCCATGGCCTACGAATGGCCACCACCCTCGGCGTTCAGCGCCTCTACGTCAAGGGCGACTCCGAGCTGGTCGTCAGTCAAGTCATGAAGGCTTCCAGTTGCCGAGATCCGAAGATGGAAGCCTACTGTCAAGAGGTTCGTAAGCTCGAGGACAAGTTTGACGGATTCGAGCTCCATCACGTCCTACGACAGGATAACGAAGCCGCTGACGCCCTCGCCAAGATGGGCTCGGAGCGTCAGTCGGTCCCCGACGGCGTCTTTCTCAAAGTCCTCACCGAACCCTTCATCAGGGTCACGGAAGGGCCGCTCATCGAAGGACCAAGCGGCGAACCGACCCTCGAACCAGGGGCAGAGGTCATGGCGCTCGCCCTCGACTGGTCTCACGATATCCTCGTTTGCCTTCAAGATAGCACTCTCTCATCCAACCCAGACAGAGCCAGGAAGGTCATGCGACAGGCCAAGGCATACGTCATTTCGGACGGCGAGCTCTACAAGCGAAGCACAAGTGGTATACTGCAGCGCTGCATCCCTCAAGAGCAGGGCATGCACCTACTCGACGACATCCACTTAGGCATCTGTGGTCATCATGCCGGACCCAGAACCCTCATCAGCAAGGCCTTTCGACAAGGCTTCTACTGGCCGACGGCCGTGGCCGACGCCCAAAAACTCGTCCGAGCTTGCCAAGGCTGCCAATTCTACGTCCGACAGACGCACCTGCCGACGCAGGAGCTCCAGACGATGCCTATCACTTGGCCCTTCGCTGTCTGGGGACTCGACATCCTCGGCCCGTTCAAGAGAGCGCCCGGTGGTTTCACCCATCTCTTCGTCGCTGTCGACAAGTTCACCAAGTGGATTGAGGTCGAGTCGGTGCCCAACATCACTTCGACCCGGGCGGTCGGGTTCATCCGTAACATCATCTGTCGGTTTGGCGTCCCGAACACTATAATCACCGACAACGACGCGCAGTTCACCGATCGGCAATTTCGGGAATTCTGTGACGAATATCACATTCGCCTGGACTTCACCTCCCTGGCGCACCCAAGGACGAATGGACAGGTCGAACGGGCCAATGGGATGATACTCCAAAGCCTGAAGCCACGGATTTACGAGTCCGTCAGGAAGGCAGCTGGACGATGGGTGAGCGAACTCCCGTCGGTCCTCTGGGGTCTCCGAACGACCCCCAACAGAACCACCGGGTTCACGCCGTTCTTCATGACATTCGGAGCAGAAGCGATGCTGCCGACCGACCTCGACTACGACTCTCCGCAAGTCCGAGCCTACAACGAGGAAAGATCGCAGGCCGCGCTGCAGGACGGCCTCGACCAGCTGCAAGAGGCGCGCGAGGTCGCTCTCCTGCGCTCCGCCAAGTACCAGCAGAGTCTACGGCGACTGCACGCTCGGCGCGTCAGAGGTCGGGCGCTCAACGTCGGGGACATCGTGCTGAGAAGGGTACAAACGAAAGCCGACCAGCATAATTTGTCACCCCCTTGGGAGGGACCCTTTGTAATCAAGCGCGTCCTAAGGCCCAGTGCTTACAAGCTAGCAACCGAGGACGGTCGGGAACTCGCGAACGCGTGGAATATCGAGAACCTCTGACGGTTCTACACTTAATAAAAACAGCTAAGTTCCTATAACTTTGCTCTCATTTTTCGTTTTGGATTGCGAGCCGTGGCCGTCCCGGCCACCCCCCGCACCCAGGGGCCACTTACCTCTACCCTCGCCGATGTCGAAACAATCGACCTTGTCTTTCGCTCGTCGTTTACCGATTTTTTCGCGCCGGGGCGCCGCTCCCCGTTAACTCGTCACGTCTTTTCGTCTCTTCGTTTCCTCGGGGTCGGATCCCCAACCCGCTCCAAGCTCGCGGGTGACCCTCAAACGACACTTCGCACGCGTTTTTCGTTCGAAGCCGTCCCATGGCTAAGCTATCTACGAATCGGGAGCTGATGACGCTCAACGGCTGTATCAGGTCCGACACCCGACTCTACGAGCTATACTCGGCTCATTCGTTTGATTGACGCCGAAGGGGGCACGAAAAACAAGCGTAGCACGCGAAGGAGGGTCGAAAATTCACATTCAAACTCGAAAAATTTCTCGAACATTGTTTGAACGATATTTTTTCATCAATACAATGACACTTTACACGTTCGGACCTATACATAGGGAAACAGGCCGAATCGCTCGGGCAGGAAGTCCTCCGTCTTGAAGTCGGCGACGGCCTTCGCCCTCGGCTCCTGCGTCTCCACCGCGATCGTGTCCAGCTGCTCGTCCGAGTAGCCCGACGCGAAGCCCTCGACGACCCTGCCGAGGTCCGCATCCGGATAATGGGAGCGGACCAGGGCCAAGGCTGTTGAGGACCCGTCCTCCAGCGCCCTCATCATGACGTTGGAGACGATCTCCGGGAGTTGCTGCAGAGCATGCGCAACGACGACCGTCGGGACAGAGTCTGGCACTCCGGAGTACAGCTTCCCGATGAGGCTCAGACCCGCCGACCTTAGGGTCTGAACCTCGTCCGCCAATCCTGCATTTCAAGATGTCAGCAGAAAATCGAAGACAGCTAGAGCGAATAGGGAGGGGCCGACCCTTACCATCCCGCTCCTTTGCGACGGCCTCGGCGGCCTGCCCTGCTCGGTCGAGGCTCTTTCAAAGACGCTCATTCTGGATTTGGGCCGCCGAGAGCTCCTCCTAGACTTTGGCTGCCTCCTCACGCATATGGCTGAGGTCCGCCGCCGCCTACTCAACCTCGGACTAGAGCACCACCCGCTCTGACTTCAGAAGGTCGACCTGCTCCTCGAAAGCACGGTCGCGCTCCTCTTTCGTCATGCGCAGCGTCTGCTCCAGGGTCAAGCGGGCCCCCTCGGCGTGCTGATGGAGGAGCCCGAGGCGCCGCATCTCGGTATCGTGCTCCG
The DNA here is from genome assembly GCA_001602275.1 of Zoysia japonica. NCBI lineage: Eukaryota > Viridiplantae > Streptophyta > Magnoliopsida > Poales > Poaceae > Zoysia > Zoysia japonica. The sequence continues at coordinate 1,881,487 of BCLF01000035.1, forward strand.
CCGCTTGGCGACGAAGCCCTGCAACAGGACGAATCAAAACCTAACCCCGAGGGTCGGAAGAATGCGCGGCGACTTACCGACGATCGTGCGGTTGGCCTACTCGAGGGTCGCCGAGGTCCGGGTGGCCCGAGCCTTGGACGCCGCGATTTCGGCGCGCGCCTTGCTCGCCTCCTCGAGGGCGATGCGAGCCGACTCTCGCGCTGCAAGTAGCTGCGACTTCAGGTCAGCCGCGGCCTCCCCCGACTCGGCCTGCGCCTTCACCAGCTCCTCCTTGAGGGCGTCGACCTCGGCTTGGGCAGCGAACCCGCGCGGGGGCCGACCCAGCACCGCGTACAAGTTTTCCTGCAAGAAGATTATCAGCCCAAGAATTGGGAAAAATGGAGACCGAGAGCCGGACTCGAAGCTCACCCGGCACTCAACGAAGTGAACCTCATCGTAGATGGCGCCGACCTCCTCGGTGACCCCTGACAGCTGGCAGAGGTCGGCGACCAACCGCATGTTGAGGACTCGGGCACCTCCCGCCCGATCCATCACATAGCCGAAGCCATCGATCGCCCCTTCGAGTGGGAGGGGCCCTCGCTCGGGGACCTCCCAGGTGGTAGTCGGCGCCGCCGATCCTTGCGCCTCGACAGCGGCCCCGACACTCCAACAACCTCGGGCAGTTTCCCACGGGCCGTCTCGCTTAGGACGCGCCCGACCGAGGGCGCGCCCGATGGCGGCGAAACCGCCGCGCCCTCCAAAGGCGCCGTTGTTGGTGGCGGC
>BCLF01000035.1:1909967-1920671 GCA_001602275.1 Zoysia japonica
TGGCGGCGGGGCCGCTGCGCACGCGCGTGTGCATCATCGGCAGCGGCCCCGCCGCGCACACGGCCGCCGTGTACGCCGCGCGGGCCGAGCTCAGGCCGGTGCTGTTCGAGGGCTGGCTCGCCAACGACATCGCGGCGGGGGGCCAGCTCACCACCACCACCGACGTCGAGAACTTCCCGGGCTTCCCCGAGGGCATCCTCGGCGCCGAGCTCATGGACCGGTGCCGCGCGCAGTCGGTCAGGTTCGGGACCAGGATCCTCTCCGAGACCGTCACCTCCGTCGACTTCTCCGCCCGCCCGTTCCGCGTCGCCTCCGACGAGACCGTCGTGCACGCCGACAGCGTCGTCGTGGCCACCGGCGCCGTCGCGCGGAGGCTCCACTTCGCCGGCTCCGACGCGTTCTGGAACCGCGGCATCTCCGCCTGCGCCGTCTGCGACGGGGCCGCGCCCATCTTCAGGAACAAGCCCATCGCAGTCGTCGGCGGCGGGGACTCCGCCATGGAGGAGGCCAACTTCCTCACCAAGTACGGCTCGCGGGTCTACATCATTCACCGCCGCAACGCCTTCCGCGCGTCCAAGATCATGCAGGCCCGGGCGCTCTCCAACCCCAAGATTCAGGTCGTCTGGGACTCCGAGGTCGTCGAGGCCTACGGTACCACGGAAGGCGGCCCCTTGGCCGGCGTCAAGGTCAAGAATGTCGTCACAGGAGAGGTCTCCGACCTACAGGTGGCTGGGCTCTTCTTTGCCATCGGGCATGAGCCGGCGACCAAATTTCTTGGTGGCCAGCTCGAGCTCGACTCCGATGGCTATGTGGTGACCAAGCCCGGCACCACGCACACCAGTGTGAAGGGGGTCTTCGCCGCCGGTGACGTCCAGGACAAAAAGTACCGTCAGGCTATTACTGCAGCAGGATCAGGTATGCAATTCAAAGCATTCTTCTTCTAGGGGTAAAAAGAACCTCTTGTTTCTGTTGCGATTTTACACAAATTGAGGAACTGTGGGCATTATGTGAGGAAGCAAATATGACAACAATTGGAGAATCTAAATTATGCAATATATATGTTTTTTCGTGAACAACAGAAATTGGTGCATAATGAATCAATTACTTGCTATTGTTCTGTGCCTATGATGCACTTTAGCTGTTGTTACTAGACAGAGCCATAGAGTCAAAACAGTGATTCAGTCTTGCCCCTTTCTTAATCCTACATCCTAAATTATCAGTTTACCAAATAAAAAGGGTGTACTGGTAACTCATTTATAGCATGTTCTTTTTTCTAGAAAGTAGTTGCTCATTTCTACCCTCTTGCCTATTTCTTGTACCTACATCCTGCACCTTTCTTCAACCAATATCCTAAATTATCAATCTACCATTTTGTGCATTAGTTACACATAATGTAGATGCTCTTTGTTCAGCTAGTTTACGGGTGTGTTTGGTTGAGCTGTGAGCTGTGGAAAAGCTGCTGTAGAAAATGAACTGTGAGAAAGCTAAAAGCCGTTTGGCTTAAACAGCTGTGAGGTTGTAAAACTGCAAGACAAATGTATATATAAGTATAATATGTATAATATTATATATATTACTAATATAATATATAATAATATTATAGTTATATAATATAGATTATAATTACATAATTATAATATAATTATAGTTATATTACATAATTGTAATTATATTAATATTATATATTAATATAATTACAATTATGAAATATAATTATATAATTATAACTATGTAATATATATAATTATAATAAAGGTATAATTGTAATTATATTGTAATTATATAAATATGATACAGTTATAATTATATTACATAATTGTAACTATAGTAATATATAATTATGTATAATTATAATTATAATATATATAAATCAGCACCCACATCCAGCAAAAGCAAGTCCAGACTTGCTTTTGCTTTTGAACTAGGAGAAACCTGCTTTTTAGAAAGAACTTTTGTCACAGCTAACCCCTTTGGTTGGGCTTTTGACTTTTGCAAAAGCCAAAAGCCAAAAGTCACCCAACCAAAGGCACCCTACATTGTGTTCTTGTTCTGGAATTTCTTAATTTCTGACTAGTTGAGTGTGATCTTGAAACCTTTTGAACCCAGAATCTTAATCCAGTTTGCCATTGCAGTGTGAGGTTAGTGACTATTAAGCAAACTATTAGAACCATCTCCAGGTTTTTCTTTTCCCTCAGTTTTACCAGCAACCACTTTTGAAAGGTTCTAGGAGGGCTGAACCTTCGGAGAGAATCCAATTTGATCATTCTCAATTGTTTGATAGTTAAAAATCGGGTTCCAACGTTAAAGTATCGATGAGTTGCAGTCACACAGTAGGAATTATTTTGTGTAGCCGCTAACAACATGACAGGTTTGCGAAATGATTGGCTAGCTCCCTTTGATTTTAGAGACCTATCAGTTGTTTACTGTACAAATGGTTGCAGAATATTCTGGCACTATTGATGGTTTGGTAATTTTTTATTAAAATAATGTAGTTGGAGAACTAGAGTGCTTGTGGACCTTGCAACAATGACAACTACTCATATCGTTTAGTTGTGCAACTATGCAAAAACTATTGAGGGACTAGTTCTGGCCTGCCTCTTTAGTTTGTAACTGTACTAGTATAATAGCATGCCCCAAATTGATGCAAAGAAGACAAAAATTTTGCTTACTTGTTATCTGCAATTCTAACTTTTACGAAATTATTGTCAGCTAAAAACTTGCAGTCCAGGCAGTACCTGTTGAAATTGTTTCAGTGTAATGGTATTTTCATGAAATATATTGAATCTGTTTCAGCTATTTACTTTGTTGGCTGAGAAAGGAACTTTTGATATTAACTCCTAATTTCTAATTTGAAGCTAAGTTATGCTTAATTTAGTTTGATGCCTAATCCATCTCTTTCATTGTTGCTGTTTTAACCGAAAAATTGAAAATGGCATCGGCCATACTTGTTTTGGAAGTTACCTTGTTTCCAACTTGTGTTGATTCTGAATTATACTCTAATCCTATGAAACCATTTGGATGTTGCAGGCTGCATGGCTGCTTTGGATGCAGAACACTACCTGCAGGAGGTTGGAGCACAGGAGGGAAAGGCTGATTGACTATCTCCGGCCCAAGCAGTTGGAATTCTTACCGAAACTTCATCATCGGTCCCAAAAGCTGCACTCTAAGGCGTCTCGCTAAATACTAGTAGTAGTGTTCTACTATTTCTCATTACAATACATTATTGTTGTCATTTTAGGCCTTGGTTAACAATACGCTGGAAATTCAGCCTCAATTCATGAAAAATTGGAAATACATTCTTATGAGTGCTCACAAAATTGTACTCTCATCTGTTTCATATGGTCAGGAAGTCGTGAATGGGTTTTTGGCAATCCTGGTGACTGCCAGCAGATGCGCTGCACATATGTCGCGACAATTTAATATATTGTTCGATAGTTGTTGACCTTTTTCATCAGTTTCTCTTGGACACCTAAATTAAAGTCGACTAAATGCGGCATGATTGGTATTTTTTGACAAACAGCACACCAAGTCAGAAGGATACAGTTTTAGAGTTAATTGGAATGTTTCATTAGTAATGTTCCATTCCTCTCGCAACTCGTCATTTTGTGTAGCTCACAAAAAGCATAGGAAAATTGCTCAATAACGAGCCGCTGCATGAGTAAGACCTGGCAAAGAATTAAAGTAAACATCATACAAGCTTTTCTCTGCCCACCGACATAGGAGTATTTGCTTCTATTTAAGTTATTTATCTCTTGACAATACTATACTCATCAACTGTTGGTTCGATTTATTTGCCTTTTACCACATTCTACAAGTTCCAGTTCAGGTTACTAAGGATGCGAGGTAACTGCTCGCTTACATCATATATGAGTGCTCCGTTGTTTAATTGATGTCGTCGTTGACTTTTAAATTTAATTTTGACTATTCATTTTATTAAAAAAATTAATAAATTTTATATATTTTGATATAATTTGATTTATCATTAGAATTAAAATTTTACAGATTCGAGTAAATTTTTTAAACAAGATGAATGATCAAAATTGATTATAAAAGTCAATGGCGACGTAATTTTAAAAACAGAGAGAGTATGTTATTAATCCATACATGTAGCTATCAGTTGAACACTTGAACATGATTTGAAAGAATACATGCATACGTGATGCATCGACACCACATTTGAAAAGGAGGGCATTGGCAATGCTCCACGATGATCACCTGATGAATTTTATTGGTATAACTCTGCCCCGGAATGACCAAACAGACTTATTCCTTGAGTATCTAGGCAGAGTGAATTATGCAACAACAGTGAGTGCTTTTCATGTGTCGAGTGGCCTTATTCTATCCGTGGCGGGTGGTTACGTGGACTGATTGTTGTTACTCTCGCTGAGTTGGGTCAAAAACAAATGGGGGCCGGACGCATAATTAAAGAATATATAAAAGCCTTCTATGCAAAGCGTTCATTATTATGCTACTTTGATAGTAGAAACCTCTTTAACCCATTTTTGAAATGAGATCATGTCTGCCATGCAGGGAATGAGAAATATCCACTAATTATTGTCTTGTTAAAACTAGTTCCTTAAAAGTTCATGCGCAGCTACTGTTCCAACGGAGATCTTGCACCGCAGAGGTTGAAAATCTCTGGAAAGTGAAAAAAAAATGGTAATTACTCGCACGCTTCCAAATATTGGTGAAGCTTAGTGGGGCCTCGTAGGTTTGCATATTTCTATTGATAAATTGTGTTTATTTAGAGGATGTTGGAGTACGGTGGTTGATAATTGAATGGTTATTATTATTTCTAAGCACTATTAGAAATCTCATATTTATTGTATATATTGTTCTTGATTATCACTGCCCTCACAATTTACTTGTCAGTTTAATCATACTCATGAGAATTAAAGAGTTAAAAAAAATGTTACTCCCTCTGTTGTCATTTTAGGTTGGAGCACAAGAATTAAAGGAGAGGTGAAAAGGTGAGACGTATTGAAAACGAAAGGAGAAAGATAGAGAGATAATCATACTCTCTCTGTCCCAAAATAAGAGACGTTTTTGACTTTTTGAAACCGATTTTTGACCATTCGTCTTATTCAAAAAATTTACGAAAATACAAAAATAAATAAGACAAATTTAAAACACTTCTAATAATGAATCGGTTCACTATAAAATAAATAATTTTTAATTTTTTTTTAATAAAACGAATGATCAAAGGGAGAAGTTTGAAAATCTAAAACAACACTTTTTGGGACGGAGGGAGTAGAGATAAAATATTTGAGTAAATTGCACAATGCACTAGGTTTTGAGGCCATATGCTCCATTTACACTAGGTTTTAGACTTGTTTGCATGGAACACTAGTTTTTAGTTCAGTGTTTCTCACTTTGCACCACCTTTACCCTTCCCTCACATATAACTTGGAATGGGTCATATAATTAGCAGTTTTTCAATCACTAATATATGAACAAGTTAACAACTTCACATGATTAGTGTATCTTAAACACTCTTCCAAAAATTTTTTGACTACTCTCTCTATCCTAGAATAACTTTACATCTGGATTTAGTCTTTGACAATAATTTTCATAAATTTAATTAACTTTAATAACATAAATATATATTATAAAAATATTTTTTATGATGAATTTAAACATACAAGTCTTTATTCTTAATCGAATTGATAGAATAGTTTATTAAAGTTAGATGGTACAAAATCCGAATGTAAATTTTTTTCGGGACGAAGGAAGTATCTATTATATAATCAAGTATAAATTCAACTATTCAATTAGATGAAGTTTATCATTTATTTTATTCTTAGTATCTTGTTTTATTTTATAGAGACTGCTACACTTCAGATAGTTGTCTTTTTTCCCAAACGGTAAAAAAAAAATTAAATTGATGAAGCTAGAAAATTATGTTCATGGCTTTGTAAGTAGAACAAATTTGTCCTTGAGACTCTGGGTGTGCCTAAGACTAGTTAGAAATAAAATGTAGTGCAAGGTAAGAAAGGGAAATGACAATTTTTATAAAAAATAAAAACAACAGTGTCCAAGCTTCACCGCTGCTCGCAGATCCGCATCACCACCAAGGAACGAAACTTCTTCAGTGCGCATGGGACAAATCGGTGGACGCATCCTACGGACGGATACGGCGAGCAGGGTGACAGGGTCGCCAGGCACAGGGATTTACCTTTGACCGAGAAAGGCGGTGCGGTGGTGCCTTGCCATGGCATCCAAAGGACAAGAGCTTTAAAAAGCAGAACAAGTTCCAAAGCTCTCGCTCCGGTGCGCAAAGGGAACCGGGCCATCGCGGCCCCGTTTCCAGTACCGTGGTACTCTTGTCTTGGGCAGGATGCAACTGATTGCGAATCCTTCGCGGCAACGTGGTTTGCTGTGCACCCGCTCTCGAGGTTTTTCCGCCAAGGCTGACGCAGGGTTTAAAACCGTTTGAGCTGCGAAATCATAAAAATTGTGAAAAAATTTAAAAAAATCGAATAAATTTAAAAATTAAATTTTTGAGAGAAAATTGAACGGTTTTTATGGTTTATCGAGCGGTTTTTACGGTTTATCGAACGGTTTTTACGGTTTATCGTTTTTGAATTTGAAATCAAATGCGGTTTTTCAACGGTTTTTATGGTAAATCGCTCGGTTTTTTTTTAAAATTTTTAAAATGAAAACCGATCAACCGTAAAAACCGAACCGGAGCGATTTGATCGAAAACCACGGTTTACCGCGATTTTCGAGCGATTTTGTGAACCATGCGCTGACGCCGAATTTTTAAGCCGCATCTTCGGCGCCGTTGTTGGTCCGGCGCTGGGAGCCAAACAGCTCAGCCTGAAATAGTACCGTTTTTTTTGTTAAACCTTACTGTAAGTATTGCTTCGTTTGAATCCAACAGGATAACATAATTTAGATTATGAAATTTTGAATTTTACTATTTAGATTTTAGAGATTCAAAATCTCATCTGTTCATAATTTAGATTATGAAATTTTAAATTTTACTATTTAGATTCTAGAGATTCAAAATCTCATCTGATTGAATTCTCAGATTCTATTTACAGATTTAGAAATTCAAAAAAATTTTCTCTAAAATATCTTTGAATCATTACTCATAGCTGCATATCTCACAATGTATATATATATACATATTACATATTTTAAAAAAGGAGGAGTGGGCGGTGGTAGGGACGAACTCGCAAGGGAGCCGTTGGCAAGTACAGCGAGACGAGCGTTTAGGGGCTGATTGGGTAGCCGTAGATGGCCTGATCAGACCCATCGGGTGCAAGTTCCAATTGATTGGATGGTTAATTAGGCACGGGAGCCTGTTTCGGATGATGTAAGAGGCAGCATGCAGCCGGGCTCTGGAGATACGGAATTGATTTTCATTTGCCGCGAGCCTGGCTTGGCCGATGTAGCTGACGAGATTTTTCCATCTCTAACACATGTAGTTCAGCGCATACATCATACAACCAATCATCGGCTGAAACGAGCTCGGCTCTTGTGATGCAAACAAACCAATCAAGCAAACTTGCACACCTCTATACTGGCCAAGTTGGGTCTAGATCTAGCATTGAGCCTGACTGAGTATATTTTACCAACCAATCACACCCTTAGACGACGGATGAGGTGAGCAGAGCGTACATTTATAAATGGATCATGAGTCTGGTGAAGAGAATAAGAGGCAAGGTTGTCTTTTGACGAGGAGGCGAGGGAAAGGATCTTGAATTAACCGGATATACCAGTGATTCTGGATCTATGGTTACCAGATCTATGGTTACAAGGTTGAGATTTTTGCTACTCCTAGTATTTTCTAGAATCCAGCCCATTTGTTATCATGGTATTTTTAATCCGATTTTCAGAATCTGATGGTGATTCAAATGGGGCTTTATTGTGGTATTTTTTTAGTCTGATCATCGTACAGTACAGCTGTAGTATCTGAACATACGCGCAACACGCATCACTTACTCTGTACTCACACAAAACATACCACTACGCGCATACTTAGATCTACAACTATATGTAGACTATGCGTCCTTCTTGGTATCGAAGAAGATCCGAAGCCTCCGCAGGCAACGCTTCAGTGTTGCAGTCTTTTCTCCACGCATTGTCCGAGTTACATTTCACCTAAAGTTGATGTTTGGTTTATACTTTACATCCAAACTTTGCCACACCAAAAGTGCATGCCATATTTTTGCTGGCTGTTATTTGCATTGCTACCATATTTACGGGTTGACACTTTCACAATAGCAACTTAGTTCCTTTTTCACACTAAAACTTATTAAAAGTTAAGCAAACTTTTTTTGCATTGCACTTTTTGACATAGTCAAACCTACGGTGTGGCACACTTCGATAATCAAACAAACAGACCCTTAAAGGATGTTTGGCGTGACTTCGACGTGAGTCATATAAGCTAGTTTTTGTAACTTCACTTTCATTTTTCTCTTACAATTTATGCTACAATATAAAAGATTTTCTATAAATCGAGATAAAAGGTAGTTCAAAAACTCCTCCAAACAGGCGCTAGATAGGAGAAAAAAGTAGCATTTGGGTCATGATACCATCAATGATCACCAATCTCACGGTGGCAGCAATACAAATGTTGGTGGCACCGGTGGGTAATTCTCCTCCTACACTCCGGAGGATTGGGTCACATAGCTCACATTCATGCTTGTTGTAACTGGTCGTTCTATTCTTTGAAGATATGACCTCACTGTACGACATGAACAGGTATCGGTGGTCATCCCATCCTATACTCTTAGGGCATCCGTAGTGTATCATGCTGACCTCGGCATTAGGCTTGGGCCCCACCATGAGTCAGCGGCAGCTATTTAGTTCTCCACAATGTTGATGTCGTCACTCATAAAATAAGCGAGGTCCACATGATATTATAAAGAATTCTCTTATGGCCGGCAGTAACGTTGAAACCGGGTTCTAACTACTTCCGATTTTTATAGTACCGGGTTCTAAGAAATATAAATAGCTTACTACCGATCTTATTCCAACATTGTGGTTGGCCTAAGGAATTACTTCCTTCCATCTCAAAATTATTAACATTTTAAATATAATCTAACATACCAAGATGTAATTAATTAAAGAGTATTTTCCATAACTATCCATATAAATTGTCTCGATGGTCTTTCGTATTCAAAGCTTTCTCTTTCCAACAGGTTACCTTCAGCAGGTTGGTTCAATGGGTGGCTGGTTCAAATTCCCACTAACCCACGCTGTTGTTTTCTTCTTCTTTTCTTCCTTTTTTTTTTTGCCTGGTGCATTGCTTATTTTCATCCCAAATTGCTTAAAAATCACAAAACGTCAAAAAATAGAAGTCAGACTAGAAACGGTAGGACGTCAACAATCCTGAGACAGAAGGAAATAGAACATAGTAGCAACGGCGACAACATACATCGACTATGGTGAAAATATGGTGAAATTGATATGCAGATCCGTGATTTCAAGAATCTCATAACCTAATTCGAGAACTCAGACATGTGACAGTGTGTTCCACAACACAACCTTTCCTTTGGAGGCGTCACCTATAAGATTTTACTGGCATTTTAGGAATGGCCTTTTGGCCATGTTCATCGATCATCCATAACTGTATGGGAGCTCGTTATCAACATTAAGGTTGCATAATAGAATTTTTTTTCTTTTTTTATTGTTTTGTTACGTTAATACAATTATATATGTTTGATAAAGACCTATTCTAATTATTATACTTATCTATAACTCTATTGAAAGTCATGACCTTCTGGTTAATGCTTTTTTTGAGCCAAGAATTAATACAATGTTCCCATTATCGAGAGAGTAGACAACATATCCTCTTTAGCTAGAGGTGAAATTGTAACATCTTTATTCATAAATGAATTAGTTTTTTTAAATAATGATATATTTGAAGAAAAAAAAGTAGTAAGTAGTGCTCCATCTATTCCAATTTTTAAGTTTTTCTATATAGGCGTAGGAATTAACAAGAGTGAAAATGGTGAGATGTAAACCAGGAGAGTTTGAGATGGAGAACTCTTGAGAACAGTGGTGGAGCCGGACATAAGACTCAATGGTGTCACTTTGTATTATATTTGGTGTTATTAGGCTAATAATTACCATTAAAGCTGTAATTTTAATGGACATTAACAAGATCCATTGGTGTCACGTGACACCGCAAAAGTAGGTAGCACCGTCTCTGATTGAGAAGAGAGAAAGATGTATTAAAAAATGAGAGCAACTTATAAATAGGAAAAACTAGAGAAGTTTATAGTACCTTATAATTTATAATTTAGGACGGAGCATATTTGGTTGAACCAAATGGGTTAAGAGGTGAATTAAGAGCCACTACTTTTCTCTCTTATCTGTAACCAAGTGACTAAGGAAGAGAATACTGCACTAAACTCTCTTATCTAATAAAAATTGTTTAAACATGTGTAATTGTTTTCCCAAAAATAACTGAATCAAATCCACAGACTTTCTTTCTATCATAAATTTGTCAAGAGCATGGCAGTTGATATAATTCCACCTCATTTTATGTGTTCTCACTCTTAAATTCTAGTGTCTAAATTACTTCATAGAGTAGTACTATATTTAATCAAGATAGACACTTTCACGATTCACAATTATAAGTCATTCTAATCCTAGACACATGAATTAATTAGATATGAAAAAATATAATTCGCAAAAAAGAGAAGAAAAAAGATAAAGATTTATTAAAAAAAAGAAAATGTGTTGGAA
>BCLF01000035.1:1921530-1940944 GCA_001602275.1 Zoysia japonica
TGGAAAGATAAAAAATTATATTGTAAAATAAAAATAACAAATATTAAATAATAAAATTTAGGGGCAATTGTGTTTTTATCCCTACTTTGGAACTCAATTGTGATTTTACCTTTATTTTTTTAGAGTTTGTGATTTTGCCTATGATTTTTAAAAGTGAAGGTGAAGTTTACTCCTACTCCATTAAAACAACTTAACGATATTAAATATGGTATGTACAACACAAAATACCATTGATTTACCTTTATTTTTTTTAAGATTATAATTTTACCCTATGTTATATGAACACTGATAATATTTGGACACAATATTCAATATTATTTTATAAATATTTGAACTGATTTGAAATATTTGATAAATTTCATTATAATTTATATAAATTTTTATGAATACGTTGAGTTATGGACGAGAACGGAGTGAATGATACAATGATCTTTTGCTATTTTATTTGATTTTTTTTATTTTTTAATTGAAGCTAACGGTGTTAAAAGCAAAGATAAACAAAATGTTCATTTTCAAATAGTAATTCAAATAGTAAGGGTAAAATTACACACCCTAAAAAATGTTTTAGGATAAAATCACAATTGAGCTATAGATAAAAATACAATTGTACCTAAAATTTAAATATTAGAATAACTTATAATTATGAATGAAAAAAATACTCTCTCTGTTTTTAAATTATTAACCACGTTGACTTTAAACATGATAAATATTATATATTTTGTTATAATTTGCTTTATTATCAAAATAGTTAAAACTATAAATTATATTTTTATATATTTAAATTAATTTTTTAAATAAAACGAATGATATTGATGTCTAAAGTGCTGCCCCGGCGAACTGGTGACCTTGATCTGATCCCTGCACTGTGATAACAGCACCGCGGTTCGGACAAAACCAAAGCAAGAACAGTTGGGTTCCCAAGGGGGCTGAATCGCATCTAAACGTAGGGCCTAGGAACAGAAGGCTTTTTGAGGTCCTTGTCGGCTCTGCCCTGCAGGCACCAGCACTTTCTGCAGAAAGGGCTCGTAAATACTTAGTATTGCAAATTTGTCACAGCATGAAATACTAGTGATTGCAAAGAATGGTCTAGGGTTGAAATGTTGACCTGGTCCACACTTCTTCCTATTCAGATTTGACCAGAAATTTTTTTTGATCTGGGTGCTAGTCACCGAGATATAATGAATGAGTGGGATGTTAATAACCTGCCAATGTGATCAGTGTTTGAAAAATCACTACGGTATCAGCTTTCAAAATCACCAAAAACTGATCTGTTTAACTGGGAAAACAGCTCGGCTTACAATTTTATTATATACCCAAGTCCGATTTTTAGTGGAAACTAGTTGTCGAATGAAATTGGACCAATTCACTTAAAATCATAAAAATCGACTAGTTTTCAACGATTTTTCAAATCCTAAATGTGATATCAAAGAAATGGATAAAAATGAACCTTATCATGTGAAAAAGAATATTTTATAATGGTGAAATTGTCCAATTCATTGCTCATCTAATTCCCTTGGAAGTTCAATTTCACATTTAAGTTTGAATCCACCCAATTTAGTGTTCAAGACCCAAAATCTACTAGATTTGAAACAAAAATTATAACCAATAATACCCCCAGCTAGTTATAACAACAAATCATGAGACCATGCCACTCATCCATGACACAAGTGTAATAGGAGAGCGCAAAAAGGTTTCAAAAGGGCAAAATGAAAGAAGTTTTATTACCCAATATGATTGGAGCAAAGATGAAAAGGTTGCAAGTTGTGTTGTTTGAAATGCAGGGTTTAGGCGTTCTAACTATCTGAGCCACAACTGGAAATCCTAAACAAATACTACATATAAATAATAATAAAAGTGTTACTTAAAAGAAAATTAGAATTAAAAGGTCAATATGCCATGGCAGCTTGACAAGCATCATTCTAGGCCAAAATACTACTCCTACATATGGATAGGAGTATAAAATGGTATAAATGCTGGACTTACTGACCCTGTTTCTTGGATTTTGTTGGACAAGTTACCAGATCTTCTCCAGCCAAAAATATACTACCAACATTCAAAGCTACTCCTAAGCATGACATGAACTTACAGACCAATTTTGAGTAATTCCCAATTGAATAGTAAATGCAGCATGCAGTCTCAGCAAGTTCGCTCTTGCCGTCGTAAAAACTTGTACTCCAGCCTTCAACCAAAATGCACGATCAAAAGTGACCAGTCAGAGCTCCTCATCCATAGAGTGGAGAGCTACTGAGATGTGTCATGCTCTGCTCTTACCAAGTCCTTGAACTGAATCAAAACGGCGGTCTCATAGCGCCGGTCCAGCTGCCGAAGTTGTCTCCGGGCATCTGGTAGCCTCCCACATTCCCTCCGAGATCATACAGTGACATGCCATGGCCAATGCCGCTGCCACCACCAGCATCCCCTCCGGTAACCCCAGACGACTGCGACGCCTCCGGCTGCTGGGTTTGTGTTGCGGCGAGCTGGGGAGCTGTGCCCTGCGACTCCACAGCGGTAGTGGCAGGGGCGGTGGCAGTTTCCTCTTCCTCGCTCTCCAGCGGCAGCCGCTCGTAGACAGCATTGGCGAAGGAAGCGGCCATGAGAACCACAGGCCCCGCAGCAACGAGCTGGCCAACCACGCTCCCGCCGACGACCTGCCCGTGCCCGCCGGCGAGGAACACGGTGAGGCTGCTGGCACCCGGGGGCGCGGGCGGCGGCAGCACGGTGCCCGTGAGGGACAGGATCTCGAACTGCCCGCGCAGGTTCGCGACGAGGCTGCCCGGGGGCTCGACGCCGGGCTGGCGCAGCGCGACGTCCGAGACGGTGCCGCCGCCGCTGAGCACGCTGACGCCGCGGCCGCGGCGGCGCGCGTACTCGGCGACGCACTCGACGACGTCGGCGCCCGCGGCGACCTCGATGACGTGGGAGTGGAGCGCGTTCGGACTGTCCCACGTCACGATGATGGGCGGCTTCGGCTTGTTCTTGGACCCCGGCGGCCTGCCGCGTGGCTTCCTCGTCGGGCCGCCCGACCCGCCGCCGCCTTCAGCCGCCACCATGGCCGACTGCGACGGTCGATCGCCGCTACCACCAGGCTCGGCGTCAGCGGACGGGTTCTTGTCCCTGTCCGGCGACAGCCCGGACCCCTCCATCTTGACGTGGGACGTGGGAGAGAGCGGCGACGGCTGCTGGTGGCGGTGCTGCTGCTGCGCCGCACGGAGGAGATCCAAGTACTGCGACGCCACCCCGCCGTCGCCGCCGCCAGCGCCAGGGTCGATCCCGGCCATGGCGGCCTCTCCGCCGCTCTCCCACCACTTGCTCATCGCCAGCTTCTTGATCTCGTGGCTGAACTAGCTCGTTTCTTGGTCGATCTGCTCACCTGCGCTGCGCTACAAATACCGGGCACGAATCAGGTTCGAATCAGCAATAACGACTTAGGAGGACTACAAGTAGCGTATTCGGAACCGAGACAAATAAGTACCGCAATCTAGCCGGGACAAATCAATGGCGAATCTTTTCGCAGCTGGATAGCGAGTGTACCAAGAAAGAGAGAGGATACCGATGGAGTTGAGTCTAGTACTAGTGGTAGTAGCAGCCAGATGCACGAGAAAAGTGGGGCGCGCGCAGCCGAGGATCTCTCGTCGTCCTCGAACCAAATCTTGGCCGGCGCAGTCCAAGTAAAAAGCTCTTGGGTCACGCAGGATTTTGGAAGAAGGGACCTGCCTGCTGCAGCAAGAAGTGAAGAGGTTGTAGGGTTCGGCTGCGGCCAGGCCGCCAGCGCAGGGGGAAGGGCATCGGGAGGAGCAAAATGGGCAAGATTATGCATTTAGAGGCTGTTTGATTTGTTACATACGCAAGTTTTATTAAATTTTGGTGCTACTAAATCGTGAGCGTTATCATAACATAGTTTAAATGATTGTATTTAGTTTATAGCTTTATCAAATTTAAGTAACATGAGTATAATATGTGAGTCCATATGTTATAAGATTATTTTTTTAGAAAATATATTCATGTAAAATCTTGTTTCGTAAATTTAATTACGACGAACACAATGGTGTAAACTAATTGTAATTTGAACATATAGTTTATAAATAATTGTCACTTAAATATATCTAATCAAAAAATATTGAAATCCGTGTCATAATGCGCTTTTGCCGTCTGCCCTGGCCGGTGCGCCAACGCGCGAGCGAGAGCGTGGTCGTTGGATAAAAAAATTCTCCCAACTATCCAACCATTCGTTCTCATTTCACACCTCTCATCTCCCAATCTCTGACTTCGGCCTGTATTTTTCAGCTTTTTAAACTGATTTTTTCGGCTGAAAAGCTGAAATTTAAAAAGTTGAAACAAATAAAGTTTTAAAAAATTATTTAAAAAACTAGCTTTTAGTAAAATAAAATAAAATCTTAAAAGCTTATTTAAAACTGATTTTTAAGTTTTAGTATTAAAAAAGTTAAATATATATTAAAAAACTAACAGTAACTACTTATCAACTAACTTTTCAAGCAGCGAGCTTTTCGAGGCGCTTCCTCTGACCGGATCTTCACGCGGGCGCTCCCACGGCCCACCTCGGTCCCTTCCTCTCCCCCGCCCACCCAGCTCCCACCGCCGCTTGGTGTAAAAAAAAAAAAACTCCCACGCCTGCACCGCCGCCTGCCCCCTCTGGGCGAGTCGCGGAGGCCCCTGATGAGGTTGAAGTCTCTCTCTCTCTCTCTCTCTCTCTCTCTCTCCAGTATCACCTTTTCTGATTCGATCGAGTTCCACTATGGATTATGGTTGCTGTGATTTAGGACATCAAGCATTTGGATCCATCTCAGGTTTCGAGGAAACCTAGCTACGTGCCTTGCAAAACTTCTAGGAACGCTTAATTATCAAATGAATTCATTCAGCTGATAAATCAGCGTAGTCTGTTGCAGGTATTGAGATCATACCAAATGAATCAAGTGAACCGTGGCTTTTACCCAGTTGTTCATTGTTTTCCCATTTTTTTTAACCTTTTCTTTAATGTTTTCAGTACCCAGAAGCTCTTGGCAGCAAGGTCAGTCAAGCAGCCTTAAGAGTAACTCCTGATGGTTTGCAACAAGTGAGTGCTGGAGCAGTTAGTATGCGCATTCTTATTAAGATACTATCTGTGCAACATCTTCACCAGCTCCATTGTCCAAAGAACAATAGGCTACCTCTCAACTGGGTAGGTCTATATTGCTTGATCCTATGGATGTAATGCTTTACTGCTTATTTTGGGTCAGTTACTATTTTGTACTGATAGAGTTAAATATACATCTTTTGCCATATACAACAGATTTTTTGTTTAGCCAATTACACTTTGACTACACTATCGAAACTTTTTCGGTTTGTAATTTGTAAGAGTATCAGTTCAGGTTAGATAGTAATGTTATCGCATATATTCTTTTATTTCAGTTCAAAGGCTATGATTCCGTAATTTACATGGACATAATTTCAGTATGAGCCCTAGATCAAAATCCACTGCAAGGTTTATAGAATCATATTTTGAGAGGAGCAGGTTCAGTTCATGATGGAAAATTGTCTCACTTCATCATCTAGGTCCACAATTCAGTTTAGGGCAAATAGAGGTTTTCCAAATTTTTTTTTCTGATGAGGTGTTTAGAGTAGCATTTAGGTCAACAATTCAACTTTTAGATTCATGTCATTTCTCCTTGCCATGCCCTTGTGATGTTTCTTTAGTCTGTACTATCAGTTGTAGGTATAGAGGTACTAGCATGTCTAATTTGCAGTTTTGTTTTTTTTTTATTTCTTTTCTGGTCTGCCATCAGTATGAGACCATATCAGGTTTGTAACATGTTGTCCTTTGCTTAAATACTGTAACATTTATCCAGAAATATTTAGTGTCCCCAACTCCTATAATCAAATCATCTAATTCTTTTTTTTTTACATTTTAGGTTAAGGAAAATAGAAACAGCAAGGAGACAAGGGCTAATTTTGTGGTTATGGAAAAGCTTTTGTTTTGGCATATTTGGAATGCCATTTTTTTAAGTGTATGTATACCTGCTGCCAGTTAATCACTTTTCCTCAATATATGTATTCTTTTTTTTCTATAGTGGTATATGCCCATTCTGTTATCTCTGGAGCCTATTTGTCCATCTAAAACCCATAATTCCCTATAGTTGCCCTATGTTGGATGTATTCATTCAATTGCACGAATCATTGTCATATAGGAAGACACATACATGTTAATACTAAACCGTTCGGTAGTGTTTAATTGTTCACTGTTTATGATAATTGACCACCATGAGCTTATTGTTATGATCTAATATATATATATATATATATTAGATCCTGCCGTTTATAGCATTTTCTACCATAGCAGCAGTTGCATATTGATGAATTGCATTTTCCAATGGTCTATGTTCTACAGTTTTCTATTATCTACTACACACACCAAAATGTTTTGTGGTACCTTGCTTTAGAGTCAAATACAGGAGATCTAGCAGTAACACTACATTGTGATAGGTTACACGATTTGCTTCCAACAACAGCAAAGGTCGAGTGCTTTTCTGACCTTGGATATGTTCTAGAAGGGTAAGCTCTGCACTTTTGATATTATCCTACGCTATCTATATGTTCTATTTCTTTTATTATTTTTACCAGTGGACATTCATATTTTGTTCCTTTCAGTCTCCAATTAATGTTTCAGTAAAATTATCTCTGCCCAGTGGACATTCATATTTTATTCCTTTCAGTTTCCAATAATTTGATATAAATTTACTCTGCATATTTATAGGCTCATGTAAATTGATTTCCTCTCTGAATATAGAAGGAACTTTGTCCTTCTGACATTCAGGTAACAAAATGCACTCAAGCTCAATGCATTATTTGTTAGTATTATTCTGTAACTGTTTAACCAACTTATAGTTTTAAAATCGTATCTTCCATCTCAAGTGTAGATTCTTTATACCCAGCTCTATTTTTAAATTGCATTAAAAGTCCCACAGCAATGCATTACCATCACATATTAGTTTGATATATTTTTAGCAGCCAGTTCCAAATGTATCCCTAACCTTTGCACAAAGCAATTCTATTTTTGAGCCCTATTTACACTTTTGCATTTGCAACAGAAGCCCTGTGTTCTACACAGATTTCTTGTTGGGGAGTTCGTAAGAGAGCAGCATGTTATTTAATTTAACTACTGCTCACACTAGATAATACTGCTGGTTCATTTCTTTCATCATCATTTCTTTCATTCATAAGTTCCCTGGGCAACGTGCTGCGTGCTAAAAATTAATGAGTACATTGGCGGCACTTCCACAAAACTATGCTGAACAGGTGCGGATCTGCATTGAAGCTTATTAGTGTTTTCTTATATTTCATTGTTTCTGGAATCTCTATATGAATTGGTAAATGTTTAGTCGATTTAGAGCACGTTTTGATATGATTATCCTGCTTCGAACCAGATTTGCAACTTGATGCTGTCATCCTTGTGTCTGATATTTCATTACTTTACAGTAACATGTAGATATGGCAAGCATTTGTGTGTTGGTACTCGGAAAATTAGTGGGTACTACAGAAATTGCTTGATCAGGAGATAGAGAAATCAGACGAAAAGGATCTCGAGGACACAGTGCTGAACGGACCGATGCTCTAAAAAGCTTCAAGTCTGAAACGACAGATAAAGGTTGTTATTTGAACAGTTTGAATTGATAGAGTTCTGTGGTCGACAAGCTCCAGTGTTTTTGTACTGATTTGTTTGTTGTCGTTGCAGGACTTGGCACGAACATTTCCAGGACACCCTGCATTAGATGAGGATGGCAAAAATGCTCAGTTTTCTCAAAATGGACAAAGGAGAGTGACGACAGAAGCGTTAAAGATACTTTTTTTTTTAATTTTATAAAGCTAATTGTTCTGTTATCAAGAATCAATTATAAAATTAGGCACATCAAAACAATATCAAACTAATTTTAGCTCAATTCCAAACTGATGGAAGAAAAAATGTTATCAATAGATACCCATCTGATAGTGATTCTCTCTTCAGGGGTTCGCGTCATCTCTACAGGCCATGGAGCAGAAAGAATTTCTACAACCAATATGCCAAAGGAGAAGACATCACTCATAGGGGTCAACTGGTATGTTCTCAGGTGCTCAGGATCCAAGTAGCCAGCTATTCCTTTCACTTTGGTTGAGGTGTGTCTTCTCTGCATCACCGGGCCCACTTCTTGCAAATTCAAAGTAGACACCTTGGCTCGGTAGCTTTCCATAAGCAGGATGTTTGATGACTTTACATCACGATGAATCATCGTCTTCTCTGTTCTTCCAAATCCTTTCAAGACTTCATTCGATTAAAAATTAATTCAAATAGAAAATGGTTGATGTCAGATATAACAAATGCAAAAGAGTTAATGAACATGATATCTTTTAGTAATGAACATAGAAGGCAACATGAATCAATGAGCCAAACACATCTCTCTTAAACTAAAAAATATTTAAGACTTCTAAATGAAATGAAAATTTTGTTCGACGTTGAATTACAGGACAACAGGAACAGCATGTGAAACGGGAACACTACTTTCCAGCTGTGACCTACTGACATGTACCAGAGGAAAAACAGCAGAAAGATATAGCTTACTGGAGCAAACATGGAGATGCAGTTCAGCAAAAAATCTAATTTGTTGCCTCAACAAATAGGACTGATATTTGATAAGTAATTCACTCTGAGCTATGAGAACTTATCAGTTTTCAGTAATTTACTCATGATGAGTAAAATAATCTTTGGGTCTTATACTGTTACACCTATGACAACAAAACTCTAATCTTACAGGCCAAGAACGTTTTTGCTGGTTTGTTTTTGTTGTTCATGCTTGAAGAATTTTGGTATGTGCGCATTCTTCATGGCCTGTTTAGGGTCCCTTTAATATGTTTCTTTTTTAGTAGCCCACCTTTTCTTGAAACTGATGCTGTTTCTGCTATTAACTACCTAGAAGAGAATAAAGAGTGATATTGTTCTTCATTTTGTTTAAAGATTTTTATATTTCATATAATCACTTATAAATTCCAGTAGCAACGTGGGGGCAAATCAAAATTATTGGTTAGTCATTGAATTATATTTTCATATCATCATCTAATCATTCATAAGTTTTCGGAGCTAACGCACCGGAAAATCAATTAGTTCCTGAGGAAAGAAGATACCATGGCCAATGCATGGAACTGGAGTGGGATTCACCGTTTAAACCATGCATAAACGTAGAAATGCTTGGGGCTCATTC
Organism: Zoysia japonica; assembly: GCA_001602275.1. NCBI lineage: Eukaryota > Viridiplantae > Streptophyta > Magnoliopsida > Poales > Poaceae > Zoysia > Zoysia japonica. Next base: position 1,930,755 of record BCLF01000035.1, read on the forward strand.
GGTTTAGAAGGGAAGAAGAGTGGATTTGAGGGGAAAGAGGGAATTAAATATACACGTAAAGAGTAGTGGATTCATTTTCACCCATTTCTCCTTCCATTCCTCTCGAAGCGAACATGGCCTTATATGGACAAGCACGTGGTGGGAATGTCTCAGATGTATTTCCTTTTCCCGTTCTCATTAGTAAGGCTCCGTTCGAAATACATGAACTAGTTCAGTTTAAAAAAACATAACAGAATTTTTTTAATTCATTGCAAACGGGATCTAAAATGGGATGTTTTTAGAGATAATTGAATATAAAAGATTAAAAAAATAATACAGGACAACTAAGAGCCTGTTGGTGAAGCATATATGGCTTTGGCTCTGCAAAAATACTATTGCAGCACTGTAGCGTAAAGCTGTTTTTCTCTCTTCATCCAAAATGAATTAGGAAATGGCATAAGCTGCAGAAGCTACCTTGAGATGGCTCATCCGGCTCATGTGTCAGAGCAAAAGCCGTAAGCATGAGCTGTGCCAAATGACATCTAAAGGTATATGGATCAGCTCGCTCTTGATTTAGCTCGACTTGGTTCGGTTTGATAGCTTTTCGAGCAAGCCAAACTTATGTTTATGCTCGCTTCGATTACAAACCGAGCCGAGTTAGCTTGCAAGCTGTTTATGAGCAAGTCAAATATGTCTATCACCGTGTCACTTACAGATAAGGCTTTGTAAGTGTATGACATGTGAAACAGGACAGCATATCTCAAATTTTAAAGAATTGTAATGGCATCTACCAAATTAATCCAATTTAAAATTGTATCCTTATTTCTATTCCGAGAAAGTACATCTCACATTTCCGGTGGTGGAATTCTTGATGACTAATATAGCTATTTTGAGATCAAATGATGAAAAATTAAACCCTATTACAACTTAGTTATTATCTTAACCTTTTCTAAATTGTTTATAGTGCCATCTGATATAAATTTATGGCATTATATGTCTACAACTTGAAACCTTTTCATAAATATTTAGGATGTTTCCTAATTATATTCTCACATGCTGAACTTGCAAGCTAAACAAGGCATCAAGGCAAATCAAACTGATATTTTAGCTTGTTTATTTTTCAAATCAAGCTAAACGAGCTCTCTTTTTTTTTTTCGCGAGGTCACCTAAGTCGGCTTGTCGTCCAGGCCTACTTACCGTACCCAGGATAAGAGAGGCAGTACCAACACCACCGCCCACGACGTGATTGCCCGTGTTCAAACATGGGTGCAATGAATCTCGCGAAACTCTTGCAACGTTAAGCTGACATTTGTTTGCTTTGACCTTACTTTCTAAGCAAAGCCGCAGGAAATTGTCTATCATGATGAGTTGGCAATCTTTAGTATTGGTTTTAACAACCAAACTGTAAAGTCATTCAACCAGACAGCCGATCAGAATTTTGGAAACCAGTGAAAATTGATCAGTTTTTGTAGTTTTTGTTAAAATCGGTCGGATCTGATTTTTATTTAAATCGGTCGAAGCAAAGTCTCAAGGAAATTGTCTGTCATGATGAGTTGGCAATCTTTAGTATCGGTTTTAACAATCAAACTGTAAAGTCATTCAACCAGACAGTCGACCAGTATTTTGAAAACCGATGAAAACTGATCGGTTTTTGTAGTTTTTGTTGAAATCGGTCCGATCCAATTTTTATTTAAATCGGTCCGATCTTTAGGTATAAGTCTAATTTTCGTTGAAAAATGGAACCAGCAATATAGCAAAACCAACCGACCGGTTTTTTTGCCTCATGGAAAATCGAATCCGGTCATGTTTCCAAAACCTTGCAGCCAACCTAACTTTAACACCGAACTGCAAAGCTTCTTTTATTGGTGATGGGCCCCATCGAAATGCGGTTGTATCACATCAGAAATTTAGTTGAGCCCCACCTTGGTCATGACAGGATATTATTTGTAAAAATAAAAAAAACATTATCCATTTCCAATAACATAACTTAGTCATAAATTTGACAAGTTCGTGAAAACTTGACATGACTTAAATTGTTTTTACCAAGTACTCCCTCCAGTTTTAAATTATTGACACGTTCACTTTTAACTTCAATTTGACCATTCGTTTTATTAAAAAAAATTGTTTAAATGTGTAAAAGTTTATTATTATTTGATTTATCATTAGTAAAATTTAAATCACGACTAATAATTTTACACATTGAATAAGACGAATGATCAAAAGTTAATGTTAGGTGTCGATAATTTAAAATCGGAGGGAGTATTTTTTTTTATTGTTTTATCCGTGCCCACAGAAGACTGGATGGGCAAGACCACCATGGTGAATACTCGAATAAGGTGCAGATTCTAGAGCACCAATTGTTAGAAGATTAAAGCTAGGAGTTCATACTCAGATTGCACCAATTGTCAAAGACGACTCCTCGATCCAGTGACCAGTATATCGCATACTTTCTTATATTCACAGTATGTATTTTTACATATCCATTCTGCAATGGATGTTCAAAGCAAAATATACAATTTAAAACTGCGGTCTCCTTGTTAAAGCTTTATGACTAATGACTAATGCTTCTTTCTGCTGGTCGCTGGGACTGAAGTGGAATCCTAACTTGCACCTGGAGCTGAAACGTCATAGGATTCTTAGAGGGAGGCCATGATATCCAGTTTTCGCCTTGTACTTTTCAAATAGCTCCCACAAAGCAATTATGAACTTCTCGTGTACTTCATTTATCTGTCAACAACAAAAAGAAGCTTTTCTGAAATTGGAACAGATAAAATATGCAAAGAAGCTTTTTATCGAATAAGATAAAATATGCAAAGAAGCTTGTTCAAAAGAATAGAATAAGTTTCAAATATTTTATTATAATTTGCTTTATCATCAAAGTTGTTTGAATTGCAACTTATAATTTTTTTAATTTAGAATTAATTTTTTAATAAAACAAATGATCAAAGTTGATGTTTGTAATAAATTTAAAAATGAAGGGAATAAATAAGATATAGAATCAAGGCTAGGATAAGAAGCGGTGAATTACTCTAGGTTCTCTCAACTATCAGTGAAAGCTTAGCTCCCTTTGGAACATAGGAATTTCATTGGAATTTTACAAAATTTCACAATAATCAGTTTAATTTCATAAAAAACATGAATAGAAAAAAATTCATGTGTTTTAAATGGGGCCTTAGTTTTATCTTTTAATATTTAAAACTCCAATTCCATAAGTATTAGTTGGAGGCTTAGTTTCATCACTGATCTGGCGAGGCTACATGTGGCACGTCAATTTAAATTTAAGATTCTAAATTTCAAATAGATTTATCTCAAATAGTAACTTTGTTTTTGAACTCTTTAAATCATATTTCTTCGAATTAACTCAACATAAAAGATCATACAAAAATATATTTATATTTATTATGTTTTTTAAAAATCAACATCATTTATCTATCATTTCTGCATTATTTAACACATTTTATATTTGTGATATTTTTGTATATAGATTCATATTTTAACAAAGCTGACACTTAATGCAATCCAAATGTAAGAAATGCCAGTTTGTTAACGCAATAGAAATATTGAAAAATTCATATTTTTGAGTTTTTAAAATTCAAAAAATATAATAAAAAGTATTTCCATATAGGTTCTTATTTATTGCATTAATTCTAAGGCACATGACTTGAGATAAAAAATATATATATCCATTAGGATTCAAAAATAGAGTTAAGGCTTAAGTGAAAAAATTGATTTGAAATTTAGAATCTAAAGTTGAAACAGAGTTAGGACTTAAGTGCATTTCCATTGTAATATACTCCCTCCGGTTTTTAAATACAAACACGGTTAATTTCTAATATCAATTTTAACCATTCACTTTATTCAAAATATTTGCTCAAATATATTAGTTACGTTTCAAATACAATTAATGATAAGCAAATTATAACTACATATATGATATCATACTTTTTTTGAATAAGACAAATAATCAAAATTTATGTTATAAGGTGTTAATATTTTAAAACCGGATGGAGTACAAGATCTTGTCAACAAATATTACTCTGTCTTGTGAGCTAAGCAAGTTAAAAATGAGATTGGAGGTATATGTGTGCGAATGAAAGCAATACCATGTTGGTGTGAATCAGTGAATGAACATAATACTGAGTTGCACAAGAGTTGTCAGCTACTACAACAATTTCAAATGGGGGGGAATAACTTTGATATACTTATAAGTTTCAAAAAAGTATAAGAGCCCAAGGTTGAACGAAAATACTAAGTTCATGTACATGACCTTTCATAGAATTAAAACGAGTTAGTAGGTGTGAATGCAATAGTTTCCTGGAGTACTTTTAAATTTAGTGCATGTTATTCTTCAGCCAACTAACTGTTCTTAGTCCACAACGACAAAGGACATCCATCCATTTTTAGGCCCTTTTGTTTGAGTTGTTGCTTTTGAACTTTTAGAAAAGCTGGCAGATGACTAGTTAAAAAGCTGATTGATGAAATTTGGATGTTAACTTTTGTAATACACATTTAGCTGTTCTGCACACCAAAATATAGAAAAGCAACTTTCAATGAGTTTTTTATCTTTCAGTTCATTTTTGCAAAAGCTAGCTTTTCAGCGTTCTAAAAGTGAGCTTTTCATATTTGTTTCAGCTTCTCAGTTTTCAGCTAGAAAAACCAGCTCAAAAACTGAAACAAAGAGACCCTTAATCAGGAAAGCTTCAAGCTTGGCTCATTATCATTTATTGAGTCTCAATCTCAATTGCTTTCAATCTTCTGAGCATAAGTAACATACGGGTGGGAATATGGTAAGGCATCATATGCTAAATGCGTTGCTTCTAAGAAAGTAATTATAAGTATCACGATGCCTATTTCAATATACTTTTTCTCTGCAGGATTGTGTGGAGACAGAAGGGTTTGCTGGAGGTTGCCGCTCCACGCAACTAGTAGAGTTGTATCGCAGTCAAAATAATACTCACTCCGTTCTTAAATTGATTTTGTCGTTGATTTTTACGATCAACTTTAACTATCTATTTTATTCAAATTTTTTTTGATAAATATCATATATTTTAATATAATTTGATTTATCACTAGTTCACAACTTAAAATTAGCAATTTTTTTAAATAAAGCGAATAGTCAAAGTTAAATTTAAAATTAAAAGTAAACAGCAACATCAATCAAAGACTAAGCAACAGTACAAAGATGAAAGACCAAGCAATCCAGCAGCCCCGTGTTAAGATAAAAACTGTCACCACATTCGCATGACCCCGGCCAATACGCCGGCGCATTCACACAGACCAGGTCTTTTTCTAGATGCCCCTAAATCTCGTATTCGTGCCTTAAAACATACATGGGCCCGTGACCCTGTGTAAGCGGCTTCACCAGACTATCATGGAAAGTTGACTAAGATTGAGCACACTTCTCTGAAAAATTGCAATGCATCGAATGCATATGGAAGCTCCAGATCTGTTACGGTTCATTTCGTATGCATCTACAACTCTTCAACACAGTATGTTTTCCCGTCTCCAGCTACGAACCTCCATTCAACTAGGTCCAGCTTCCGGAGATCATTGGCCTCATTTGCCTTGCGAATTCATATCATTGCAATGTCAAATAATAAGGGTGCAGATAAAGTAACAAAAGTCACATAACCAGGACAAAAACTTCTTGCACTCAATTCTCGATGAACTCTTTCATGTTCTTCAACCAAACAACATACTCCTTCTCATCCTTGTGCATCATGTACTCGTACAGCCAGTCATAAAGTGAGTGCTTGATCCCCCTCACCTCAAGGTATCTGTGCAGGGCCTTCTGCAAGCTCTCATCTAAGACCCTGCAGCAAACAATGAGAAACTGAATGTTAGGGACAGTTGAACATGAGAATGAAAATAGATAAGGCTCTAGCATATGGCATTAGACCCTAATTGACATCATAGATTGCTTCAATTTTTACATTCATCAGTAGTTAAAATATTCTTATTTATAACCTTTAGTCTACAGCAACAAGAAACATTATAAGAGCATTGCATGCATTCCATATCTAGTGAGCTATGATGAAATGTTTGCCCATTAGATTGAAGTAGTTAGCTGTTAACTTGAATATTTGCCTGTCCCTTGAGTATTCAGATCTGTTATCATGCGTACTACGAGATCGATTCAGTTTGTACAATCACTATTTGCAATTAATTCTAAATTAACTGAACAGAAAGATAAAATGACGGAGGGTTCATAAGGGGACTTCTACAATGCAGAAAACCCATGCTTGGATTACATCAGATGCATACTGCATTGTCGTTTCTTGCCACGTTTTGGAAAAACTATAGTGCTACATGTTGCTGAGAGCCGAGACATTATAATCCTGCAGTTAGGACAACTTGACAAATAAACTGTCCTAATGTGCAATTAAAGAAAGCATAACTGTCTGTGCCAATTACATTTACATCCAATGTCATGGTCGAATCTTATAATTTTGCATCATTGTTGAATTGAAACAATATGATAAAATTGTGAAAACCCTGTACAAATCGTATTATGGTTCACAACAAATAACCTCTGAATATTCTTATTGGTGTTTTCATTCTAGCATCTACTCGTATAGATCATCATTAAAAAAAAGAGAGAGGCAAAAACAGCAAAAGGACAAACAAAAGAAAACAAAGGTGGTTGCTCAAAACACCAGAATAAATAAAGAATGTCGCAGGGTTCTGAGTGGTAACTACATAGGTGAAAACTTAACAAGCAATATTTCTAGAACAAGAATAAAGCAAAATTTTGCAACAATTCTTATATGGTGACAGTGTAAGTGGATTGTAACTACATGTTGCTGATGATAATGCTATATTTTCTGATATCAGATCAGAGGTCTTCCATAGGAACTTATTCTTACGAGTGAGTGAACAATAGTAATAGTTATGAAAGAAAGAACTTACGAAAATGGTGGTCCTTCATAAATATTTTCAGCATCAGGATTATCACGGTTCAGCATCCTGAAATTCTCAATTGCGAGTTCATCATCATTAAAGTTGCAATCAAATTCTGCGATAGGGCCTTCTGCTTTCTCAGTAGTGACAACCATCTGAATAGCTGGCTTGAAAGAATTCTCATCATTGCCATCTTCATCATCCTCATCCAAATCTTCCTCTGCATTAAAGTTGGTGTAGACAGTAGCTTTGATAGCCTCCCCAGCAAACTCTCTTTTAAGGGTTATGGACTGATCACCAGGATTGTCAATGATCTCGAAAGGGAAGTCATCTGGCAGATCAATAGACTGTAACAACCAGATAAATGAAACCAAGTATTATTTCCTGAAATAAATAGTCACAACTCTAAATGTTGAGAAATTGCAAAATACAATTTTTTGACAATCAAAGAAATGGTTGCGATCAGTAGCCAACAGGAGTAATGGGGAGGAGGGGTTGTTAGGTGGTACAATCACTTTCAGCATGTGTACTGATCACTATTACAAATGACATTGCATTTTTTTTTTTAAGAAATGAAGAGGAAGGTCAAATTAATCAATGGCACCTACAGAACAGATCAAGCTTAAGTATGCAGTGCTTGACTAAGATTGTCAGGACAAGATAGAAAAGAGGCCTGCGCCTCCCACAATGGCATCCTAGTAACAAACTGTTTGCCTTTTTGTTCAAGGAACTACATTTCAATATCATCTTATGCATCCTGGCACTAGGTCACAAGATTTTTGTGCTTCCTCAAAATTGGAAAGCCACCACATGAAGATTTTTTTTATGTTCAAAACTCGATGACCACCATGTTCTAAGTAAAGGCAGATGATGAATACAAGTTTTACTGGGGCAAAGCTGGTTACTGATGGGGCAAGAAATTTGGAAAGTAGTTTTAGGAACAGGTACATTGGATTGTAAGAAAATCACGTTTTTGCCTGGACATCAGCATCATGACGGAAAGCTCTAATGCAATCACATTATTAGTCATTTGTAGTAGAAAAGAAAAACAGAGTCAGTATAAACTTAAAAACATCATAGAATATGATTTACACATATATAGGCACATGGCCATGTGCACAATTAGACTTGGAAAGGCCAGCCATGCTGCTCTAAGGATTATAAAGGAACTTGAGAAAACCGAAATTATATATAAAAAAAGGGCAGGGTGGACATAGCTCCTGCTTGCGCAGGGTCCGAGGAAGGGACAGACCACTTTGGGTCTTTTGCATGCATCTTTTCCTTGCATTTCTTCAAGAAGCTGTTTCCAGGACTCGAACCCGTGACCTCAAGGTCAAAAGGCAACAACTTTGCTATTGCGCCAAGGCCCCCCTTCACAAAAGTAATATTATGTGACATAAAAATTAGAATAAAAGTACAATTTACTCCCCTCAAGTATAGCCATAGTCCAAATAACCCCTTAAACTATGTTTTGGTTTATTTTACCCCGCCAAAACGTGTTTTTGATCAATTTACCCCCTCATGAAATTTGTCTTTTTTGTTTCTCAATACATAAGCACAATCTTAAGATCAAACTTTACGAGATGATAAAACACATCATAACACATTTTACAAAAATAATTATAAATTTTTAATCATTATTTTTATTGGGAAAGACATTTAATAGTAAATTAATCTTTGGAATACAAAACTATATGCAAAATAACGGTAAAAAATTCAAGACATATTTCTCTAATATGTGTTATGATGTGCTTTATCATCTCATAAAATTTCATCTTAAGATTATGCTTGTGTATGAGAATTAAAAAAGACAAATTTCATAAGGGGGTAAATTGACCCAAAATCAAGTTTTGACGAGGTAAAATAAACCAAAACATAGTTTAGGAGGTTATTTGGACTTTGGCTATACTTGAGGGGAGTAAATTGGACTTTATCCTAAAAATTACCCTGTGTAAACCTGACATAGAACACACAAATACTAATTGTTTGCTATTTACTACCTCCGTTCAAAAATATAAGCATTTCTAGGTTTGGATAAGGTCAAAATCTTTAAACTTCTACCAATAATATCTAGAAAATTACATAATTTTTAATATAAAAAATATAATTTTTATGAAAGTTTATTTAATGACGAATTCAAAAAATATATTTTTATATAGTAAAACATTATTAATTATATATTATTAGTGGCCAAAGTGATAAAAGTTTGACTTTGACTAAACCTAGAAATGCTTATATTTTGGAACGGAGGGAGTACTCAATAACATAAATCCATTGTTAATACCCAAAAAGAATAAAGAAAGTATGTATGGAATATCTGAAGAGTAAGGGCATCCTGTTCTCAACCTAAGAAAATTATCTGTGTTGTCGGTGTACATCATGCTTGTAATATACAATGCTGACTGGGAGTCTCACAACTGGTTACAACAGATAGAGGGCAGTTCCCTCTGGTCTTTTCATTTCCCCTTTACCACTATGACTTCCAAAAGGTACTGACTGTCATCTGCATTTTATTAGCACACTATTCCTTCCAACCTCAATGACAACGGCATAGTAATAAAAATGCATGTCAATTTTCTGACAAAAGGTAATCCTTTCAGCAATATCAGTAAATGCCTTCAACCTAATCCCTCTCATCCAAACAAAGACTGGAAGATTTCTTCAGGTTTTCACAAAACATTATCCCAAGGGAAAAGGCTACTCTAATCACCCAGATATAGAACCGAACTATATATTACATAAACACTGAAGAAACATTTGGAATGCAGAGAAGGCGGTAATAAATGTTAAGGAAGCGAAGAGACCTTGTTAGCGGCGCTCTCCTCCGACTGTACGACGCACTCGATCTCGGAGTCGAGGACCCGCCTCAGGTTCTCGTCGGCGGAACCCTTGGAGGAGGAGGAGGCTGGAGACTGCGACGCCAGGAAGCGACGGGCAGCGGTCCAGGGCGACACGGAGGAGGCGGCGGAGGCGGCGGGGAGACGACGTGGAAGGGGCGCGGGCCGGGAGCAGTGGAGGGCGCGGCAGGTGAGCGCGCGCAGCGGCGAGGAGGAGGAGACGGCGCCACGGCGGAGGAGCCGGGCGGCGAGGGTCGCCGGCGACATGACCCGGGGCTTTGTTCTGCCGCAGGATTCACGCGGCGGTTGGACGAACAGCACAGCGGCCACTTGCGGTGTGGGGCTAGCTAGGGTTTTTGACGGGTTTCCCAAGTGTTTTTTTTCCCGACTCGGGTAGTCGGGTTTCCCAAGTGTTACGCGTACTGTTTGATGCGGTAACATCCGGAGAACAGGTAAAAAACCACTATAAATTTA
>BCLF01000035.1:1942361-1953080 GCA_001602275.1 Zoysia japonica
TTACAATGAATTCTCTCTAGCTTAATTTATGCACTACCAATGGTTAAGCTTAATAAGCGCTTCTACATCCGTTCTAAAATAAATGTCATTTTTACCAATACAAATCACATTTGACTATTTATCTTCAATTTTTTTGAATAAAATGAATTGTCAAATATGATGTTTAAAAGGTCAAAAACTTATATATTTATTTTGGGACGGAAAGAGTAATAAGTTAATCTCGGGTGTTTTCTGAGTTTACCTCTAATACACACAAGTTCTATAGTAGTTTTGAACGCAATATTTTAATCAAACATTGCCAATATAAATTAGAAATAATTTTAAATTTATTAAGTTACAAAATTAGAAATAATTTGTTTTAAAAATATTTTTATAAAAGTGTACCGATGCTACTTTTTATTAAATATTTTATAGATAACAAAGGTCACACTTATGCTTTGAATATCATGTCAACAACTTTCAAACCGAAGTATATGTTTATAGAACTTTGTCATTCATGTTAAGCCAACTATACTTCTATTTGTTAAATAATAAATTTAAAATATACTGCTTCAACTAAAGATGCACGACAAAAACATACACGAAAAACGCGACAATTACCGTGCAGATTTTATAGTTCAATTCTAAACAAGCACTTCTGTTTCAAACTCATCGTTCTCAATTATCTCTATCACGTTATGCTGTCAAACTGACAAACACTAACAAAGAAGGATTATGAACAAAAGTTTTACGATTTGGAGCATTCATATATAAACCCCAGCATGTGGCATCTCCACGCTGGCGCTCAGATCGTTGCCTGGCCAGCGAACGACGGGGAGGACATGATGCTCAGCATCTCGGTCACCGACGCCATGGCGCTCAGCGCCGCTTTCAACACGTCCTGCGAGCACCCCGGCTTCACGATGCTCTTCACCTTCTCCAAGTACTCCTGCAGCTGTTTAATCCGTCCCATGTAGTCCCGATCCTCCACGCACAGCGAAAGAGGCTTTGCCTCGGCGCCTAGTCCGTCAAACTGGAGCGGCCCGGGGTTCCGGTAGATGTCGTCCATCAAAAACCTTGAAGAATTTTGCCTCAGCAGCCTGGGAAACAAGTAAAAGATTCAAAAGTTTGGTAAATCATAAACACCTCAAAAAATCTGTACAGAAAGAAGAATAGATTTAGATCCACAATGCCCGGCCACAGCAGAGACAGAACCCTGCAGAACTCTTCACAAACTTACTCGGAAGCCTTCCCTCTCAGGTCGACGCTCGCCATGTGGACGGCGGGCTTGCCGATCTGGCCCGCGCCATGGCCACGCGACCACCGTTTCACAGTCATCATCGACTGGCAACCAAGAATCGTTGAGGAAACGTTAAGCGCTTCTGAATCTGGCATGAACTCTCATGGGGGGGAAAAGAAACAGGACTTGGATGATATCCATCCAAAGGCTCACCGTGATAGGCGCAGCGCCGCATCTCCACTCAGCCACCGGACCTTTCAGGTTTGTCACGGTGGCCATGTACCCGTTCAAACCGCCTGCTATGATGTGGTAGCTCACATGCCCGAGAACCTGAAACCAAGCAATATATTTCGATGGTCTGACAGAGCATAATGATTCTCTTAGGAAACTGTGAGATGAACTCAAACTTACATATGCGTAGTCACAGTCGAATTTGGAAGGCAAGGCGCCCCTTGCTTGGTAGCCGAAAAAGTGGCAGATTGCGTTGAACTTCTTTCCTTTGTAAGTGCCTTCCTTCTGCAAGGGAAGCCAAAGTGCTTTGGTTGCAGTAGCACATGTAGGTTTTGAAAGGTAAATGTATATAAGTGAGCAGAAATTTACCAGGCGTTTGTTCATTTCAGTCTCAACTAATTGTGCGAAAAGTTTCTCAGTCTCAATCTGTAAATAGAAACAGATACATTTTCCTGAATGCACAATGAACAATGTCAAGTGAAATAAGATTTGAATTGACACCGTACCTGAGAAAGCTGAGCGGAATCATCGGATTCAGGATGGAGAAGCAACTGCACTCCCGAAAGGACATATGATTCAGACCATAAATATAATCTTCTTTGGAGTGCGTTTCTGAATACTAGAAAAATAGGAATTCTTTTGTACCTGCTTCCTAATGAATGGGGGCAGAAATTCAAACAATGCAGATGCCCAGGGAGAAAGTTGCGAAGAAATGTTCTCTGTTGCAACACCTTTGACATGCAGGCCATGGATTTCCTAGAAAATTTAGCTCTGTCTGTGAACAGATTATTGATAAACGCAGTGCTGCTTATTGTTCAGGTACCAATACAGACCTGAAGCAAAGAATACAGCTCAGGAATATTCGCAACAAGTCCCTCAGGTATCAGTACAACTCCGTGATGCTTATCTGTATAAGATAGTACCGTCATCAGAAATATGTGTCAGCCATGATATTTGTGAGCAACAATATAACTAGTACAAATCGCTTTGTAAGGATTTTGTATTCCAACCATTTTCAGATCTCGCCTGCACAGCATCACATATCTGCTTTGTAATATCAAAAAGCGTAAATTTTGATGCAGCAACCTCCTCGCCAAGGATAACCTAAGCATCACCCGTGTGAGAATAGTATGAATAAACTGTCATATGAATCAACCAAGTTAATACTCCCTCCGTACTTTTAATATTGACGTTCAGACAAAGGTTATCAGTTCATTTCTAGTTCATTGTCTTGTCTGAAACGTCAATATTTCACGGCCGGAGGTAGTGCAAGGGAAAAGCAGGAATTCAAACCATATTTGGATGTGTCTGAAGAGCACATTCCAATGCAACATGAGATGCTTTCTTCCCCATCAGCCGAATGAAATAGTAATACTGCAAAAGAGGAAATAAAGCTTTGGACGGTCAGAGATATTGATTGTTGATTGTTAACAGTTGAACACTAATGATTTTATATACAATGGCAGAAATACTAAATATTGCATTCAGTCAATACTAGTTCTAAAGGTTTTTAGTTCCTTTCATAAGAAAGACAACCGATACATCAGTTAGAACACATACATGTTTATGGTAACATGGTCACTTGATAATGAAATGCATGTTACGATCATATCCGGCACGGCTTACCTTTTCAGCAGAAAGAGCATCCGTGCAGGCATTGCTTATGAGCTGTGAGTTCACCTGTTAACAATGTAGAAGCAGTTTATATGACTATAACAATTCAAAGTTTAATAAATTGTATGATTATGACAAGTGCAAGTGTAGTATTAAGCATATGGATAGAATGCAACCATGTTACCATAGTACTCCCCTGTTTTTAAGTTGTTATCATTAAGATAATAATTCTACTTTAATTTTGAACTAGATTTGTTGTCACAATGACATCCATTTGAGAAAGGTGGGTGTATTAATCATAAGCATACTATTCCATGGAACATGATGGAAAAAATACTTTTATGCCCAGCTTTCTACAGAAAAACTTTTCTATGCAAGCTTGGTTCAGGAGTATAGAGATAGAATGGAATAATATGGTGGTATTGAGTAACATCTCATACATGCAAGATGGAAATACCGTACAACAGTTTGGCTCGTGAAACTTTTTACCTTGCATATAGTATCAAAACCAACGGTTGTCTCCACAAACTGATTTTTAAGGTCTCCATTCAGTGTTACAGGAACACCAACTACCTGATCCAAAAAAAGGGGGGAAAATGAATATGAAAACTGCAGGACAGTGCCTGGATGGAGGCAACTGAAATAAAACAATTAATAAAAAAATTAACAGCTGTTCATTAACCTTCGTTGGACATTTAGACTCAGCAAATGTCTCTGCAAGTTGAGCAGCATCCGTGTTGGATGTGACACCTTAAAAAATCAAAGGCATAAATAATATACATTACATCCATTGTTAATGATAAGACAGCTGAATCACTTCACAAATAATACCTCCAACTATTACAAGAGCGTCCAACTTCAAAGCCTGACAAGTGTTCATTGTCGCCTTTACTTGCTCTGTTGTTCTGATCTGATCCCTCGTTCGACCAAGCATATCGTAGCCACCTTGATTTTTGTAGCAAGAAAGAACTTCATTGGTGATTTCCATAGTTTTCTGTGCAAATAGTCCATCAGTTCCGCCTGTTTCAACAAGTAAATAAGTCAGCAATTACTGGAGGATATATAGGATATGTTCTGCAATAAAATATTTTAAAAAAATATCCATGTGAATATCCTCACAAGAGTAAAGAGAGACACTGGACCTACCAAGAACCCAACATTTAAGTATACTTACTATTTTGTTTTAGTTCAATGGCTAAATATTCTTGATTCCATTTATCATATCATCTCTACAACCTCTACTACTGATATAATAAAAAAGCTAAATTTATCGGTAGTTCCTAAAGTTTTCCTTAATATACGTGAATAAAAACGCTGTCAAGAAAACGAAACAACTACATCTTCATAATTCAGTGATCATTTTCAATTTGAACAAACTATGAAATAAGTAGACTATAATACATATCAGAAACATATTAACTTTACTGGATCAGAATTGGCACCTTTAAGAAAACCTATATACTCACCAAGAAAACCAAAAAGCTTGCTGTTTGAGTTGTGCGCCTTTACAGCGTCATAGAGTCCCCAGATAACATTGTGCCCTCCTGGGGACTGCCTCCCACTGAAGACGACACCAGCCCTGCATACCAGAGTTATTTTTGAACGTCAACGCACATGAGGTCGAATATGCAGGCACACCTGAATTTTGAACAGGACAAGATTCAAAAGCCGAAGCAATTTGTTGCTCCAATCCTTTTTTCATAGATTATTTTCAGCGGTTAGAATATTCAGCAATGGTGAAAACCAATGACAAATGCGCAGTGTTCCATGTAAGGCCCCGTTCGTTTATGTTTTGTTACATGTGGATTAGTGTTGGTTTGAGTGAGATTCATTCCATCACAAGTCAAATATGGTTTGATTACCTCCCATTCCACTCCATTCCAACCCATGTTTAAGAAAAACGAACAAGGCCTAAACTGTTTTTTTTATTGGCTATATATACAAAGGGTATACCTGACGACAGGGTGCTCTGTTATGACGGTGGCGTCCGACGCAGTGGCCGTGTTCGGGAGGAGGTGTGCCAGCGGCTGGCCATACGTGTGAGGGAACGCTTGGCTTATCACGCGCTCACCGGCGAGGTCGGCCGTGGTCGCCGCGTCGCCGTACTCCACCCGGACCGTGGTGCCCTGTATCCCAGCATCCAAGCCCGAACGATAAGAGCACCGCCAGCGTTTCAGTCAAGAAGATATTTTCTTTCTTACATGGAGCGAAACTGATATGTAAAATAGAGATATAAAATAATACTTAATATTTTTAATAAGATAAATAGTCAAATTTGCTGTTAAAAGTTAACGGTAATAACAATTTAGATACCGATGGAGTGAGAGAGAGAGGATGTAGAAGGATGTGTTTTTTAACATATGTTGATAAGCACAGGGCCATCACTGTTAAATGATTGGCACGCTTTCGCTTTCCCTTCGCCTCGTCGCGATGTCGCCGGTACAAAAAACGAGCACATCAGTTTTTATTGTGACAGCAATGTCGCCGATGCGACGGTGGTGCTCGCTCGGCCATGGAATGAATCCCGGAGATCAGCGACCAACGGTGGTCCAGCAACCCCCCGTCGCAGCAGTGACCACTGACTACCCCACCCCACCGACGTTCGAACCAAGCAGCTACCTATCCCCGGGCGGGTCGATGCCCAGCTCAATCAATAGCGCCTCGGCACCATCGATCCGACCATGGCGCGGTGGAGGATCTGGATCGAGCTGCGTGATCCGCGGCGAACGGGCGACAGGCAATGGCGCGGCCGAGCGTGGTTACTACTAGTAGGATATACGGGGTACCTGGAGGCAGGGCGGGAGCTCCGGCTGGTATCCCGCGCGCGCCTTCTGCAGCGGCGACAGCTCCCGCGGCGCGCCGTAGTCGGAGTCCACCCCCACGCTGCCCATCGTCTGTCTTCCCGCCTCTCCTCTCCCTCGCCAACCTCGTCGGGCGCTCGGGCTCACCTGACGTCGCGCTCTCTCGTGTATTCTACTGTGCCTGCGAGGGTGAGAGGCTATATCGGCCGGTCGCTAGAGCACACTGCAGGCAAACAGTGGGGGGCGGGCGCGCTCGGCGTTTTATACGACGCCGCGCAGCCCCGCGTACGGCTGCCGCAGCCCCAATTGGTGGACCGCGGCGTGCAAAATCAGACAAGCTCTTCTAAATATTATTTTAAAAAAATGATTTTTATTTGATTCATGATTTTCTGTTTTTATTCTAAAAATTTATAGTTAAAAAAATCAAATAAAATTATTTTCAATCACAGAATTACTTAAGAGAAGAATAAGAGTTAATAATACAGCTCTAAGAATTAATAATACAGCTCTGTCAAAGCGCCTTGGAAGAGATGCGCTCAGCCGCTTGAGTAGGTGCGCGTCGCCGCCGGCAGCTATCCCTCAGCGGCGCGTCATGCAACGCGGGGGGCGTCATGCATGTCCTACGAACGAGAGTACAGAGTAGCCGCGCGCCAAGTGCCGGCCGGCGATCTGCCGAGGATCGTGCATGCCGCGTACGTGGACCTTTGCATTGGATGCTCCAGCCTTCAGATTTCTTTTTTTTATAATACAAATCATCAATACTACTGGAGATGTCTGTCTTGTGTCACCGATACGTTAGTGCTAACTAGCTGGAGATGTTTGCATTGGACGCATGTCGTGTCGCTCACGGGATGGGACACGTTCCGTAACTGGTACTGCACCCGCCTCTAAATATAAACATTTTTAGTTTTAGTCAGAGTTAAACTTTTTTAACTTTAACCAGAGAATTTTAATAGCAATATTCACGTGTACTGAATTCGAACTGCACTTATGATAGACTCCACGACCTCATATGAAATCTATTTAAGGTGTTTAAGTACTTTATAAAATGCTCATGAAATCTACTTTCTTATGAATCCAGCTTCATCTTCATACCATATTGGAGTTAGTTCAATCCTCGTTTAATATAGACCAAACTTGCGCTGTTAGCCCGTGTATTACTAAAACAGAGTCAAACTCCTTTTAGAATTTGACTTTGATCAAATTCAGAAATATTTGTATTTAAAAGATTTTAAGGTAGAGCCAAACGACGTGTACCGTCCATATACACCGATCTCGAGGAATAAAATATTTCTTTTACCTCCTAGGTGGTAAAAATTCTTTAATAAATTTTAATTAATATAATCCATTTTGAAAAATAATATTATATTTTTGAAAACTTATGCATGTGTAATTTTTAGCTCCTTACAAAAATAAACATGCTGAATCTATATTTTTAGAAACTTATGCATGTATCAATTTTAGAAAGTCACATAATTTTAACTCTTACAAAAATGAACAGTTCAGATCTATTTTATGTGTTACCTCTTAGGAGGTGAAACAATAAAAGTTAGTCTACCTTAAAAAACCTCTTATATTCGGGAATGGAGAGAGTAGTACTACCTTATCATCCAATTAGTGGGTGATTGGTACGTACATGTCACCTTTTTAGAGGACTACGGAGCTGTTATTATTGCATAAAAAACAAAAACATCATATTAATTTTACAAATTTAATAAAAAATAATGATATTAATAAACAAATCCGGTTCATATGCTTGAGCTTGCTGTAGCGGATCGGCGCTGTTTCAACCCAAAGCAAACCGGCCCCTGCATATTCGAAGGAAGGCCCAGTAGTAGTAGAGCAGATCAGAAGAACCAATACTGCAATGACGGCCTACTTGCTAGGCTACGAGTACTACCATCATCAGTCATCACGCCATGAATAGATGCCGGTTGAGGAAGCTCAAGATAGCTTCGTCTTCACGTACTATTTCGTCGAGTGTGGGGTCTTACTCGATGCATCCAGCGAGGAACGGAAATCCATATCAAGAGAGCCGAGTATATATATATATATGTTGCCGGACCAAGCAAGAAGACGATGTGCACACGCACATGTGTTTGTACTAGATTAGCCGGGGCACGCGCGCTCCTGGTGAGCCGTCGCACTACACATCGCCCAGCCGTGGTATGAAATGATACCTAGCTCCATGTGCTGATGTTGGGGTCCAAGAAGTGCAGCTGAAGTCATCTTCTGTCTTTGGCAACTGGTCGATCGTGCCCTCGGCATCACATCGGTCTTTGTGTAGTGCCATGCTTAACTGTCCCATCATTAGCCACCACTTGCCCATCCACCATGCCACGCCTGTGCCTCTTGCTATATATAGCCGGTATCAGCTGTACGTTTAGCTGTGCCTTCACAAAGGGTTCTGCATATAGGTTGCTCCACGCTTGCCTGCTGTGATGGGCAACGTGGCGGTGCTCACGTTTTTGGCGCTCTTGGTGTTGGCAGAGGTGACGATGCCTGCCACCGATAATAGCGGCGCGGGAGCAGGGAGGGCGGTTCAGGTGCAGAGCGTGGAACCGGCTGTGCGGGAGGGCAGCCGTCGTTACAACGCCAGCAGCGTTGCTGGCCGGAAGGATGGAGGCGGGGGAGGTGGGGGAGGAGGGGGCAGCAGCGGCGGGAGTTCTTGGAGTTATGGATGGGGTTGGGGCTGGGGCACCGAGGGCGGTGGAGGTGGAGGTGGAGGTGGTGGTGGCGGTGGCGGTGGTGGAGGAGGTGGTGGAGGAGGAGGCGGTGGGGGCGGCAGCGGAGGAGGTGGTGGAGGAGGAGGCGGCGGTGGTGGTACGACGACGAGGACTCAGAGGCACGACAACGACAATGGATCAGCGCACTCACACGGGAGGAGGGCGCGACGTCGGCACCGGCCGAGCTACAGCTCGAGCCTGTACCGCGTGGGGGAGTACGCGCGGTGCACGGGGCCCGGGCAGTGCCGCGGCGCGCGGCTGCTGTGCCCGATGCACTGCGACGGACCCTGCTTCTACGACTGCGACGCCAACTGCAAGGCGCACTGCCGCTTCTAGCTAGCTTCCTCCAAGCTGCGCGTAGCCGGCCGTCAATCGCATCAGCTCCGTTCACGCCGTCCAAACCAAAGGGCCGGGGCACCGTCGCTGCATGTCCACTGATTGCTTGCTGATTGTTATGTGCCGGAGTATTTTGCTATTTTCTCGAAGAGTTGCCGTTGTTTCTGCTTTCTTTTATGGCCTGTATGCATGTGTGGCTCTTCAGTCCGACCGCTGCCACCATCTCAGCTTTTGTTCCAATCTTCTGGTTCTGACGCAGTGCAACTTGCTGTGCAGTTTCTTCACATGTTTTACTAGGTGCTCCATTTTATTTGAAGGATTTTTAAGATAGGCCCAAAGTAACGTGGACCGTCCATTTGCACCAATCTCGAGAAATAAAGTGTTTTTTTATTTTTTAGAGGTAAAAGCTCTTTAATAATTAATAATATACCCATTTTTGAAAAGTAATATTATATTTTTGTAAACGACAATTTTGAAAAGTAACATTGTATTTTTGGAAACTAATGCATGCGACAATTTTTGAAAATGAAAGGAATATGCATGACACGTCCTCACGTTTTCTCTTTGTCACGTACTGTACTCAAGACCAGGTGACCGGGTAGCTTTACGTTACTGCCGATTGCCTCCACGCTGCTGAACGCCGGCGCGCACTGGGGACCGCCTCCGAGCGCGGCATATCTTGCGCCGCTGCGATGCAACAGAACGCCGCTGCAGAAAAGGAAAGGAACGCCGCCAGGTAAGGAAGGCTCCATCCCCTGCGCGAGATTTCTGGCAAAGGAGCGCGTTCAATCTGGACTCACTCAGGTAAGGAAGGCAATCGGCTAACGACGGGAAATGGGCAACGATTGTCTGGTGAGGTGGCTTTTAATTGCTCAATTTTTTCTTTATTATTCTTTTCAAAAATAGACGACCGAGATTGATTTGTTGCTTCACCTCTCCAGAGGTGAAACATAAGAAAGTGGTCTACCGTAAAAGGCCTTTTTTATTTTCCTGCGTCTTGTCATAAATAAATCATAACGCGTGCCGCAATCGATGAAATTCGTTCCGCTTTTCTGTGCCTCTCCGGATGGCTCGTGGGCGAGCGAGCACCCACGGTAGGAAAAGGCTGGCTGAGTGCTCTGGTCACCGGAAGAACCGAGTTAGGAACCAATTACCGGGACATGCTTTATCGGGAGTTTCTAGCAGCATTTGATTCTTCAGAAATCTCTAAAAGCTGCAATCAACAAGCTTTTCGTTCACTTTGTATATTATTTACAGAGATGGTTTAGTACAGTCAGATGGTATTTCATACTCTGGTTTTAAAATATTGACACCATTGATTGATTTTTAACGTCATCTTTGATCATTCATCTTATTTAAAAAAGTTAATTTCATACAGTTGCAAGTTGTTCGATAAAACTATCACAAAACTACAGGTTTAAAGGGGAGTATAACAAAACTATAGATTTAAAGGGGAGTATAACAAAACTACATGTTTAAAAGGGAGCATCGCAAAACTACAAATTTAAAGGGAGTATCACAAAAGTACAAATTTTGTACATTCTTATATCACAAAACTGCATATTTAAAAATTGTATAAAAAACTATAGATTTTGTGTTTATTTATAGAGATGGTTTAGCAAAGTCAGATGGTATTTCATACTCCTGGTTTTAAAATATTGACACCATTGATTTTTAACGTCATCTTTGATCATTCCTTTTATTTAAAAAAGTTAATTTCACATAGTTGCAAGTTGTTTGATAAAACTATCACAAAACTACAGGTTTAAAGGGGAGTATAACAAAACTATAG
>BCLF01000035.1:1963749-1977761 GCA_001602275.1 Zoysia japonica
CCATTAATCAATAGGAAGCAACTGCATATTAGGAAATTAAGTAAATAATCTCTAGTCAATACGCATTCATTCATTTAGTTATAAACTAAATGAGGGTATTTTGGAATGCATCTAATAATTAAATATATGATACAAAATAAGATTTGCTCATAAAAAGACACTTTGAACTCCTAGGAATAATTTAGGCAAACCATAATATAAGGTTATACTCATAGGAAGGTTGTAGTACAATTAATAATGCATACACCCACTTAGCGCACTCATATATCCGCATAAGCACTGAACAAAGTTAATGGATAAATAATTATTCTAATAATTAACCTATAGTGAATAATATTAAGGTGCAAATAGAATAATGAGCATTGCATTAAGATGTTCGCCTCACCATGAATGACTTTGCTTTTAGGTTCCTTGTGGAGTTTATTTAGCTCTTATTCAAAGTTTATTTGGATGTGATCGATTCTTCTCGAGTTTTTATTTCTTTGGAGTAGTTTTATTAGGCGTATTCTATCTTGTAGACAACGCTGAGTTCGAGAAAGGGCTAGACCCCAAGAGAAGACAGGAGAGCTGACGCACGAAGAAAAACCCGAAGCTTTCGACATCAAGCCGTGATTCAAGACTTGGAACTCGAAGATTATCGAGACGACAAGTTCTGAAGATTAAGGATTTACAGGCAAGCTCTAACCTCTTGATCATATTAATCCTATGTTTTGTTTGCGCACCCATATGACCTAAACGCTTGCATATTTATTTTAATCTATGTTAAAACATTGTTTAGTTAATACCCTACTTGTTATTACGTATTTATATTAATGTCAGTTATTTGCTCTCATTAAATATGAAAACTACCTTATTACCCGTTAATGACACCCCCTTGTTAACCATAGGATTTCCTTCGTTAAAGTCCTTTAACGAACGAAAAGTTGCCTTGATATTAGATTGCTTAGGAACCTTTATGCGATACAGTGCATCGCCACATCATACACCGATCATTTAAGAAATGTGTTAAAATGAGTTTAGTAGTGTGAGTAAAGTAAAGTGGGATGGGTGATAGTGTAATTGGTGCTAGGTGAAGAAAGATGTTTTCTGGTTGTGGGGCATGGCTTCTGTGAAGGTGATGTGATAGGTGTTAAGCTTCGATCTGATCCACCTGCCGTGGACAAGCGTCGCCCCTGCCATATAAGAACTGGTTCATCAGATCTGATTTTGTGCAACCACAGAACCTTTGTTAATGGGAAGGACTCACTTCACTTTGGTTATCCACACTGCGCCCCTAAGGCGGTCGAGTGGTACACAAGTCGCAAGAGCAGACGTGAGATACTCACAGTCCGGTCTTCGATTACAGCAATAGCCCGCGCCGTGGGATCGTATTGCCCACCTGTATAGCCCTCTGGTCGTGTAATCACCCATCTTTGTGTGGGGTCCAGAGAGCAGACGTGAATGTCCTAAACTCACGATCTGGCTACGGGAATATGATATCGCGTCATCGGGTAAATCCGAGAGATGACCCTGTTACCATCTTGACATGGACTTTGTGGATACCTTAGCGTGCGATGGAGTGAGCGTTATGCGACTCTGTCGATCAAAAAAAGCATAGCCTGTGGGTAAAATGTATAACCTCTGCAGAGTGCAAAATCTTTCCGGAAAGTCTGTTGTCACTGGATATGACACACTACAGCTTAGACTCACTTTGATTAGTCTCTATATTATTCTTGTTGGAGTGAGTGGGTGTAGGTGCCTGTGTTTTGAAAAGTGTAGGCCTTGTGCCATGGAACGGTACGGTTGCGTGCCAGCTCCCCAACTAAACTTGGTACTGGCGGGATCGATGAACATCTCTTCCAGGACCAACCTACTAAAATATAAACAACAACTATTTCTGTGTTCCCTTTTATGAAGCTTCTGCAGTGGACCCTATATAAAACTGACTTTTTGCAAAAGAAAACATCGTAGCCTATTCTTTGCTACAACCAAATATGCATGTATATATACCTCTGCTTAGTGTTAGGGTTTGCTGATTACTTTATGTACTCACCCGTTTGCAATTGTGGTTTTAGACAGAGAAGATTCGTAGAAGACAGTGACGTGCTGGGTTTTCGTTCTGCCTCCTAAGTTGCTTGTGGAGTTGGGTCTTGTTTTTCGCTGTTTGTTTCACCTCTAGCTGGTCAACTGGTTGTAGATATTTTGATTCTCACCGAGTTGCCGCTAAAGGTCTGGTATCAGGTATATTTCCCCTATCCACTTTTGATATACATTCTGATGTGATGGTGCGTATCAGCTACTGATCAAGGGACTGATACGTGATGCAAAGTGTATCCCAAAAATAAGATACGACACCCATCAAAAGAAGCAGCATCATAACGAAACTCATGATCAGCAGGTAGAAAACGTCGATGGCCCATGAAACAGAATTTGCGCCCATGTTTTAAGCGTATGGACCATGTTTCTTCACGACAAACCACACATCCATTCTCACCATTCACACTGTACCCTGAAAATATCCCCAGCCCAGGATAGTCGCTTATAGTGAATAACGCAAATGCATGAAGTTGAAACATCTGATCACGAGAAGCATCATATGTTGGTGTGCCAATCTCAAATAATTCATTTAATTCATCATAGACTGGCTCCATAAATACATGAAAATTTAGTCCAGGGTAAGACGGCCCAGGGATTATCGGAGCAAGAATAAGAGAAGAGGCCTTCATGCATAACCATGGGGGGAGATTATATGGGACTAAGGCAACATGCCAGCAACTGTATTTTGAACTCAACATACCAAAAGGATTGAACCCATCACTGGCTATTCCAAGTCTAATATTCCGTGAATCTGATGCAAAGTAAGGATTTCTTGAATCGACGGACTTCCATACCTCAGAATCAGCAGGATGACGCAAAGCTCCATCTTTTGTGCGTCCCTCATCATGCCATCTTAATGCTGCAGCTGTGTCTTTATGCATAAACAACCTCTTAAGTCGTGGTTTAATTGGAAAGTAACTAGCACCTTACTTGGTGTTGCCTTCCTTCTTTCCTTCTTAGTTAGACTAGTCTTATCTGGTGTATTTTTCCATCTTGATGCTCCACATTTTGAACAGAAATCATCATTTACTTTGTCTTTACGATAAAGTTGACAATTGTTTGGACAAGCATGAATTTTTTTGATAATTAAGGCCAAGCTTTCCAATTATTTTCCAACCCTCAACAAATGTTCCAGATAAGTTCTGACCATTAGGAATTGCCAGTTGTAAAATTGCTAGCAGGTCATTCATAGACTTGTTACTCCACTTGTTAGTGAACTTTGTGTGAAACAGAAGTACAAAAAATGATAGTCTTGATAGTTCGCAACCCGTCCACAATGGTTCATCAGCCTCTCTAATTAAGCTATAAAAAGCTTCTGTTTCATGATCAGGCCCAGATTTACTGGAATTTGTGTTATCATCAGCCTGTTGGTTTGCGGCTTGGTTATCTCCATATCCAAAAGCACAATGGACAAGCCGGTGCATATCAGTAATTATTCCTTTTGGCTGTGATTTTGATGCTTGGATATCATGAATATATCCTGCAGTTTCACCATGACAACCCCATATAGTATATCCTTGTAACATTCCATCATAAAGTAAATGTTCATACACTTCCTCTTGCTTCTTCAACCGCCTATTGACACATTTGACACAAGGACGCCATATCTTTGCACCAGAAGCTTTGTCTTTGTATGCAAAATCAAGAAAACCATTTACAACAGCTCTGTACTCCCTAGGTTCATTAGAAAGTAGTAATTCCTTGACTGCTTTAAGATCCATGAATTATCTGTGTTGAATATAAAAATTATTAATTTGATATCATACTGTCATGTTGCAGGTACTTCATACATATTGAAAAAGCATATGACAATGTATAACATGTAATATATTTAACTTGAGTTTAGTGCAACATGGTTGAACAAATAGCAGACAATGAATGCAATGCAATGGGATTCTAAAACCTTAGCAATTGTTGGTTTGTGATATGAGACTAACCAGTTGTGTTTTAGATGCCGTCGGTTGTGCTGCTGGTGGGTTGTTTCTTGCCGCCGGTGAGAAGACGCTGCTGTATGGCCACCTGCTTGTCGCCCTCTTGCTCTGGCCGGATCTGCCCACGCCTCTTCCTACCTTCTTCCGCGGCACACCTGAGGGTTGACTTCAGCGGCCTGTGTGCGTACCCTTGTACGGCGCCGTTGGGCACTGGGAACAGCTACCTCGGCTCTCCCTCACGAACTGCCTCCTCACACTTCGTCCCTGCTCTACCAACAGAACCAGCTCCCAATCCCTAGAGCAGCGGTGGTGGACTGGTGGAAGGCACCGGCGGCAGCACAAACAGGAAGAGGGAAGTCGAATGGTGAATTGGTGATGCCCTGTGCGATTGGGTTTGAGGGGAGGCAGCACGAACAGGGACAGGGAAGCCGAATGGTGATGCCCTGTGCGATTGAGTTTGGAGGTGGGGATTTTTAGATGCCGCCATCCCAAAATATACGAGTGTTCAGTTGGTTGGCTAGAGTGCTCAAGTTAGGCTGCCCATCCGGTTGTGGGTTCGAACCTCCATGGCTTGTCATTTACAATTTTTTCCCGATTTATTCCATGAAGCACAGACGTGACAGAAAAAAAGATAACTACATATAATCAACAACACGTGGTATGTGATGTTAAAATACTCCTTTATCTAGTAATGACATATGTGTTGTAATTAATCCTAACAACACATAGTAAATGTTGCTAATATGATTCCTTTGCAACACATGTCTTATGTGTTGTAGGAGATGTGTTGTTTAATTCTTGTAGTGACGGGCACCCCTGCATGAGAGGCGGCGGTGAGAAAATCAGCGTTACTCACTCACCCAGGCGCCCGCATCATACGCTTGTTTTGTTGCTTGGCTCCAGTACGTTGTCATGCTAAATCCAAAGCTGCTTGTTTTGGTGAGGCTTTATTGAATCCCCAGGTGCAAAAGCAACAAGGATAACAAGGTAATGTTCGACCTGCATGTCCTATGTCAAGAGAAAAGATGGTAATTTGTGCTCCATTCGCACGGCATTACCTGAAACCCAATGGGCTTCAATAAATAGGCATTAAAAGCCCATGACCATACTCATGTATTGACATGTGGACATTCATGTCTCAAATATATATGATTCGGTACTTAGTGTTTCCGTCTAAAATCCACAACCCCATCATTCATTTGTATTCCACCCGCCAACGTGCGCGTTCAGGTGGTCTTAGATCTAAGCCATACCGCACTCAGCTTCCATCGAAGACATCGTCGATGCCGTTCTACACTCCTTGGTTGATGATGTCACCATACAGCTCGCCTCCGCCATGGTGGCTGCATATTGCACCCTTTCTGGGTCTACATATCGACACCACTTTGCATCACTACCCAATCACCACCCTCGTCATCCATGCCTGTTTCATCATTTTTGTGGACCCTGCACCGCCTTCGATAACCTTTTGTACTCTTTCTATATAAACATGTCAAACTCATACCCGCACCACACATAAACACCACAAATTTCATCTACAAGGTCACGCGGAGGAGCCACTACATCTGTTAGTGTGAGTGACACTCAAGTGCGCCTTCTCTCTCTTCTCCACTTTTATGTAAAAAGTTTTTAGAAAACTTATTCAGAACTTACCAAAAAATACTACATGTTTTAAAAGATATATTTAGGCATGTCAGGTTTAGTGAGGCTTTATTGAATCCCCAAGTATACAAGCAATGCACGATAGAAAGGTAATGTTTTGCCCGCATGCCCATGGCAAAAAATAAAGTGATGGGTATGTGCGTATACAGGCTATAGGTTGTGTTCATGGACAGTGTCATGTGCATTGTCTGAAACTCAATGGGCATTGAAAGCCTGTGACCATACTCATGTAGACTGAAATGTGGTCCCCCATGTCTGCAATTTAAGATCCGGTTTCCATATGAAATTTCGAACCCCATCCTTCATTTCTACTTCACCGTCTCTAGGTGGTCTGATATCTAATCTCCACCCTACTTGGCTAGCTCTCTGTCCAAGATGTCATGATCTCACGTTATATATGTAGCCTATAGCAAGAAAATCACAGAATGGTCATTTTCATATAGTTTTTTTTTTCTCTCACTTCAGAAATGTTGACATTTTGTCTCTGTATGTTATTTTTTTTCATTATTCTGATGTTCAGGTGGTCACTGGGAGACTATTATCTGATGGGAAAAAGGAGACTGGCCTGATTTCACCCCCCAGGAAATTCATGTGTGGTCTGTTTGCGCCATCAAGTGGTCCATTTGAGAGAATCTGAGTGAGTCCACTGGTAGTTATGGAAGGCCACAAAATACTGTAGGCTCATTTAACACAAACAACCAACTAGGAAGCTTTCCTAACTTCCCCCGGAAAATGAATTTGAGCAAATCTTTACAGGGAATAGACTTCATTGTTGGATAGGTTGCTATTGCTGCTGTATTTTTCGTTCACTTTGCATATTACTACAGAGATGGTTTAGTTCGATCAGATGGTATTTCGTACTCTGCGTTTTAAAATATTAACATTATTAATTTTAACATCATCTTTGACTATTTGTCGTATTTAAAAAATTGTTTAAATATGTAAAAGTATTAGACATGTTTCAACTATCTTTAACGATAAAGCAAATTATAACAAAATATATGATATTTACCATTTTTTGAATAAGACAAACGGTCAAAGATTATGTTAAAAGTCAACGGTGTTAATATTTTTAAAGCCAGAGAGACTCTCCATCTCAAAATAAGTGTCATTTTTTACTTTTACGATCAACATTTAACCATTCATCTTATTAAAAAGTTAGAAAAAATATAAAAAAAACATATTTAAGGTGTTTCTAATAATATAATATTGCATGATAAAATAAGTAAATTTTTTGAATAAAATGAATGGTTAAACGTTATATATGGGATGCGCTTGAGTGTCACTCACACTCACAAATGCACCTGAGTATTCACAGATGTTGTGGTTCCACCACGACCTTGTAGATTAAGTTGAACTTGCCTCGTTATATATGGGTGTTGGTACGCCTAAAAATGGGTTAAAGAAATATTAAGAGAATCGGATTAGGATCAAACCAAATTTCTATTTATTTCAAACCAAAATTTAATAAGGGCCGCACCCCTAAGACCCCTAGGTGTGGACGTGTGGCTGCACAAATGGGCATGTTGGTAAAATATGTTTAAAATTTATTTTTCTTCATGGGCAGTTGACTCACCCAGAAAAACATATCTCATCGTCTCCAGTGCAAAGGCGGTTGCATTTGCCTTGCCTCAGCCTCCGTGCGCTGCCTTGGGCCCCATGCCCTCACCCTGGACGCCTGGCGTCCAGATCTCATAGCCACGGGCAACCCCGCACTAGAGGCGACGATGAGAAAATCAGCGTTACTCACACACCTGGGCACCCGCATCACCTACGCTTGCTTTGTTGCTTGGCTCCCGGACGTTGTCATGCAAAATTGAAAGCTGCTGTTTAACTGCGCTGCAAGGATTCGAGAGACGGATGATGGAAGAAGCGAAGATGGATGGTTCCAGCAGCTTCCAGCTTCCATTTATAAAAATTGGTTTTAATTCAGTGTGATAGAACAATATAATTGCAGGCAGTCTCGTTGGATTAGAACTTAATTTAGATATTTGAGTAGATATTTTGTCAGATGTTACTTCCTCATTCCATAAATCGAGTGTTCTAATCTATCATATGCACGCCGAGATTCAAGCTGTAAAAGTACTTTGATGAGATTACAATGCTATTATGATGTAGGAATGACAATTGAGATTTATGATATGTGTGGGAGAACCGAAAGAGCATTAGAATATTTAGGTGTGGAAGGTTTGGTGAGACTTTATTGAATCCCGAGGTACAAATGGAATGATGATAACAAGGTAATGTTTGACCTGCATGTCCTTTGGCAAGAAAAAAGATGGTAATTTGAGCTTCATTCGCATGGGCATTACCTGAAACCCAATGGGCTTTCATAAATAGGCATTGAAAGCTCAGAGAGACGCGTTATGATGCTTGAGCGCTCATCAATCATTGATTTTTAAAAATTAGTATCAGGCTTATCATTTTTTGATACCGAGCTCATTATTTTGATACTTTTGACTTAGACACCTCTCTATTTTTGATACCTCTCTATTTTTAACATAGATCTGATTAAATAAACAGCTGTGGTTCACTCCAAGCATTATAACATCTCTCAAGCCCAAAACCTTACTCATGTTCTGACTTACGGACTTTCATGTCTCAAATATATATGATTTGGCACTAGAGTTTCCGTCTAAAATCCATAACCCCATATTTCTTTCCTATTCCACCCGCCACCGTGCGGCTCCAGGTGGTCTTAGATCTAATCCACACCATACTCAGCTTGCATCGAAGACATCGTTGCACCATTCAGCACTCTCTTTGTTGATGATGTCACCATACCGCTCGCCCCCACCATAGTCACTGCATGTCTCACACTCTCTGGGGTCTACATATCGACACCACCTTGCATCACTGCCCAATCGCCGCCCTTGTCATCCATGCTTGTTTCATCATTTTTTGTGGGCCCTCCACCACCTCCGACCACCTTTTGTAACTCTCTATATAAGCATGTCAATCTCTCACCCACACCACACATAAACACCACAAATTTCATCTACATGGTCGCGCGGAGGAACCACTGCATCTGTGAGTGTGTGTGTGTGACACTCAAGTGGGCCTTCTCTCTCTCCTCCGCTTTTATGTAAAATGTTTTTAGGAAAACATATTCAGAACTTACCAAAAAAAATGCTACATGTTTTAAAAGATATATTTAGGCATTTGAAGTCATTTGGTGAGTCTTTATTTAATCCCCAAGTATACAAGGAATGCATGATAGCAAGGTAATGTTTTGTCCGCATGCATGCCCGTGGGCAAACAAAAACTGATGGGTACGTGCAGATCCGGGCTATAGGTTGTGTTCATGGACAGTGTTACGTGCACGGTTTGAAACTCAGTGGGCATTGAAAGCGCATGACCGTACTCGTGTAGACTGACATGTGGTCCCCCATGTCTCCAATATAAGATATGGTCCTAGGATTTCCATATGAAACTTTCAACCCCATTCTTCATTTCTACTCCACCCGTCTCTAGGCGGTCTCATATCTAACCTGCACCCTACTTGGCTCTCTAAGAGGTCCAAGATGTCGTGGTCCCATGTAATATATGCAGCCTATAACAAGAAAATTACAGAATGATTTTCATATATTTTTTCTTTCACTTCAGAAAAGTTGGCGTTTTGTTTCAATGTGTCTTTTTTTCATTACTATAATGTTCAGGTGGTCACTGGGAGATTTTTGTCTGATGGGAAAAAGGAGGCTGACCTGAATTTCATCCCGAGGAAATTCGTGTGTGGTGTGGTTGCGCCATCAAGCTCAGTTCGGGTGTGAAACCCAAGCACGAAGACTGAACCCGACAAAACCCGAGACTGAAGAACCCAA
This sequence comes from Zoysia japonica, assembly GCA_001602275.1. Taxonomy (NCBI): domain Eukaryota; kingdom Viridiplantae; phylum Streptophyta; class Magnoliopsida; order Poales; family Poaceae; genus Zoysia; species Zoysia japonica. The sequence continues at coordinate 1,973,240 of BCLF01000035.1, forward strand.
AAAATTCTGATGCTCGAAATTCGAGTCATATTTTTGGGTTGGAGTTCCTGAAACCAGAATATATTACAGGTTGATTCGGGTCGGCATCACGGTACCCGAAACACCTGATTTACCCACAATAATAAAGCCCACGATACTTCCAGCCCAGCCCAACACCTATCAACTAACCTTAGCTGCAGAGAAACCTTCCAATTTCCACTGCACGCTAGGCCAGGGGCCACCGCCACCCTCGCTCAGACTCGTCGCTCCAGCCTCCAGGGGTCGCGCGCCGCCACCCTTGCCCAGTTGGGCCCACGGGCGAAGCTTAATAGGCGAAGGGGGTTCCTTGGCACCAGGGTGGAAAAAAAGAAACATTTATTATTAGTTTAAATCCACCGTATGTGCACCACCTTCAGCACAAATTTGTGTACCCCTTAGTTGTCCAGCCCACAAACTAGGCCCAATTGATAAGAAAAAAAACAAAGCAGCAAGGAAAGCAATCAACAGCAATGCACGTTCAACTCAATGCCTTTAGCGCCCCTTCAATTTAATGCCTTGCCCTACCGGTTCAACTTCTTTATTATTCCATCAACTCACATACGAAGCTTTCGAGAGAAGAACAACCAACTGGTGCTGCGCCGCATTCAGTCGTGGCCGACTAGCCGCATTGCCGGCCGGTGCTTGTTCGTATCGGCGATCGCCCCGTGTAGCCGGTCTTGCCGGTGCTCGTCGTTACCATCGACGATCGCGCCGCATTGCCGGTGCCGTCGTTCTCGTTCGCGTCGAGGCCCTGTTCGTCAATCGCTACGATTGCTATTCGCGGTATCGCGTTGAGGCCTGTTCGCGGCATCGCCGACGCCCAATTGCAGCAGCTGGAAGCCTGCAACTAGCTGCCGGGGAAAGGTGGAATAGACTAGTATAGTGCTGACTAATACTTGTTCTGAATTCATGTTTTATACTTGTCATTTTCTTACTATTTTCCAATGCATTTAATAGGTGGAGCACTGATCTTAGTAATGGAGAAATTTTTGAAAAGAAAAGCACCAGATAGCACCAACAATGCAAGAACTTCATTTCCAAATTTGTATGAGATCAATTGGAATGAGGAGATTGAATATGATCTAGGGTTAGGGAAACCAATTGATGCTTACCATCCTAATCTGAGAGAAAGGGTAGGAAGAAAGTACCTAGAGAATGGACCTTGCCAACCTCGCACATTTTCTTTTCCGGTTACAAAGATATCTGATCGAGATAGAAAATTTAATCCTAATTGGTTTGATGAGTTTGGTGGTTGGCTTGAGTACAGTAAACAAAAAGATAGAGCATATTGCTTCTTTTGTTTCTTATTTAGAGACCCTAATAGGAAAGAGGATGGGTACAAAGCATTTATTACTGATGGTTGGAATGGTTGGCATCGAAAAAACAGACTGAAAGATCATGTTGGTGGAGTTGGTAGCTTGCACAATCAGGCAATGAAAAATTGTGATGCTTTGTTGCAGAGAGCTCAACATATTGATGTTGTTATGCAAGTTCAAAGTGAAGCTGCTAAAAATGCTTATTTTACTCGACTAAATGGCTCGATTAGTGTTGCTAGATGTTTATTGAAGCAAGGATTGCCATTCCGAGGCCACGATGAGTCCAAAGATTCTTATAATAAAGGCAGAGAGCTCAACATATTGATGTTGATAAGTCTGGAGTTGTCAAGGAAAGATTCGTTGGACTTGTTCATGTGAAGGAAACAACTTCTTCCTATCTCAAGTCTTCAATTGATTCACTATTTGCAGGATTCAAGTTAAGTGTTAAGCAAGTAAGAGGCCAAGGATATGATGGTGCTAGCAATATGCGAGGAGAGTTCAATGGGTTGCAATCATTGATAATGAGAAAGTACTTCTGCTTGTTATGTTCATTGCTTTGCTCATCAACTTCAGGTAGTTGTTGTGGCTATTGTGAGAAAGCATAAAGGCATTAGTAATTTTTTTGGTATGGTTTCTACTTTGTTGAATGTTGTGGGTGGATCATCTAAGAGAAGAGATATGATTAGAGACATTAATCATGAACATGTAATTAAGGCATTAGATTGTGAGATGCTTCAAACAGGCACAGGACTAAATCAAGAGCAATGTCTCCAGAGAGACCGGGAGATACCCATTGGAGTTCTCATTATAAAACTCTCAAAAGTTTGCTTGACATGTTTCCAACAATAGTTAAAGTGTTAGAATTTGTGGAAGCAGATGACAGGGATAGAGCAAAAGAGATCAAGCATCTGGTCTTTTAGTGTACTTCCAATCTTTTGATTTTGTCTTCTATTTGCATTTCATGTCAACTATGTTAGTTATCATCAATACCTTGTCATTAGCATTGCAACGGAAAGATCAAGACATTGTGAATGCTATTCAATGTGTCAAATCAACTAGATTGCATTTGGGTGATCTTAGAAGAGATGGTTGGGAAAAGTTATTTGGTGATGTGTATGATTTTTGTGATCAATATGATATTATCAAATTGAAAATGGAAGAACCATACATTAATCCAAGGAAACCAAGACAATAGACGGGGATTACAAACAAACATCATTATGAAGTTGATTGTTTTAATGATGTTATCGACTGGCTGCTTCAAGAGCTTGATAGCCGCTTCAATGAGACAACATCTGAATTGCTTGTTTGCTCAGCTGCTTTCAATCCAAAAAAAAAGATTTCATGACTTCAATGTGGATAGCTTGATGAGACTGGCAAAGCTTTATCCTGATGATTTTAGTTCTAGTGAATTGGATGATCTTGAACATCATCTTTGTCTCTATATTGCTGATCTGAGAGAAGATGACAGATTCTGTAATGTAGAAAGTATTGGTGAGCTTTCTCAAAAAATGGTGGAGACAAGGAAGCATCTTTGCTATCCTTTAGTTTATCGCCTTTTGAAGCTAGTATTAGTTTTACCCGTTGCCACTGCTACGGTTGAGAGGTGCTTTTCAGCTATGAAGATTGTGAAAACATATTTACGTAATCGCATTGGTGATGACTACATGAGTCATAGTCTTATTTGTTATGTTAAGAAAGAAGAAATGAAGAAAGTCACAAATAAGGCTGTGGTTGATCGTTTTATGAATATGAGAGGACGCAAATATGCAATATGAAAAGGTATATTTTCTATTTTCACATGATTTTTCAATAGTTTTTCAGCTGAAAATTAACATGTTTTTATTCTCCTTTGTTGTAGGCCATTAAGGATACTATGTTCAGATAACATATCAGCTGCTCGTGCTTTATCATCGACTCGCTGTTCTTTTTCTATCACTTTATTATATTATATATGTTTATGATAAAACATATTTTCTATGTACTATGCTATATGTGGGGTGAAGTGTGCACCCCCCTCACTTTGGCTCTAGCTTCGCCATTGGTTGGGCCACCACGCCACTCCCTCGCCCGGTCGGGCCGTCGCGCCACCACCTCACTCCCATGGCCGCTGTGCAGCACCGGCTCGCTCGGTGACTCGATCCTCCAGGGCCACCGTGCCGCCACCCTCGCTCCGTTGGGCCACCATGCCGCCATCTCGCTCCCTTGGCCACCACGCCATGCCAGCTCGCTCGGTGACTCGGTCGCTCCAGGGGCTGCGCGCTGCCACCCTCACCTGGTCGGGCTGCCTCGCCGCCACCTCGCTCCCATGGCTGCCGCGTTGCGTCTATTCGCTTGGTGATATTCTGATTTCTAATACACGGTGCAGATATGGTTACATTCACTGTATTCGGGTAAACCGGGTTACCCAAAACCTGAACCGATATTTCTAGTATCCGAACTATTGGGTACCCGAAATTTTGGGGTCAATCTCAGGTACCCTATCTCAGAGCCCGATTTTACAAAATCCGATCTGGCCAACCCGACTTGTCGGGTTTACCTGAATGCCCAGACTGACATCAAACAGTCCATTTAAAGGGAAACTGCTCGCCCGTTTAACACAAGCAACCAACTAGGAGGCTTTCCTAACTTCCCCGGAAAATGAATTTGAACAAATCTTACAGGGAGTAGACTTTATCGTTGGATAGGTTGCTACTGCTGCAGTAACTTATGATTTTCGTGTGGTTTTCTCTAAACAATACTATCGTACGACCTCCATTTCAAAATATAAACATTTTTTAGATTGGTTCAAGTCAAACTCCTTTAACTTTGACTGTTAATAGCGGATAATTAATGATGCTTTATTATATATAAATTATGTTACTAAGATCATCATGAAGCATATTCTCACAATTTGTAACTCTTTATGTTAGAAAGTGTTTAATTTTTATATATTATTAATCAAAGTTAAACAAATTTGACTTTGATCAGACTTAAAAATGCTTATATTTTGAAACGAAGTGAGTACTTCTTGTATATTCACCTGAATCCAATGGTACTATCGTACTATTCTTGTAACTCTTTATGTCAGAAATACTTGCAAGATTATAATAGTGTTCTCCAAAATGATGGTAAATTGTGTTTAGATGGTTCTTTATCCAATTTTGTGTTCCGATATCGTTGGGTTCAAATATAAAGAATACTAGTTG
>BCLF01000035.1:1994178-2006514 GCA_001602275.1 Zoysia japonica
TGCAAGAAGACGGGACACTACAAGAAGGATTGTCCCTCATAATTAAAGATAATCATGGCAAAGAAAGGTGAGAACATTATTACCTTTATAAATGAATCCCTATATGTGCAATATTCGAAATCTACTTGGTGGATTGACTCTGGAGCAACTGTTCATGTTGCTAATTCATTGCAGGGATTCCGTTCGACGAGGACTACGCAAAGAAGAGAAAGATGCATTAAAGTTGCAAACGGAGTCCAAGCTGAGGTTGAAGCCGTTGGCGATCTTTCATTAGAACTAGCTAATGGCTTTATTCTTATACTTAGAGATGTTCTTTATGTACCCTCTCTACAGAGGAATTTGATTAGTGTTTCATGTTTGGATAATGATGGTTATGATTGTCATTTTGAAAATGGCAAGTGTGAAATAATGCTTAATAAAGAATGTGTTGGTCTTGCCATTTTACAAAATGAGCTTTATTTGCTATCACTAAATGATGATGTGAATGTCGTATGCGATAATGATAACGTTGCGTGCGAGATAAAAGAATCCTCGTCTATGAATAAAAATAGAAAACGAAAAAGAACTCTAGATGAGTCGTCGAAATTATGGCACTGTCGTTTAGGCCACATTTCGAGAGGGAGAATAGAAAGACTAGTTAAGAATGATATTCTTCCTCCACTAGAGTTCTTAGACTTAGAACAATGTCGAGATTGCATTAAAGGAAAATATGTAAAGAAAATTAAGAAAGATGCAAAAAGAAGCACAGGAGTTCTACAAATTATTCACACGGATATTTGTGGTCTCTTTTCTGTGAAGAGTATAGATGGTTATGACTCGTTCATAACATTTACGGACGATTACTCCCGATATGGATACATTTATCCAATTAAAGAAAGAAATGAAGCCTTGGATAAATTTAAGATATTTAAGGCTGAAGTTGAAAACCAACACGATTTAAAGATAAAGATAGTCCGATCTGATCGTGGGGGGAGTACTACTGTCGGCATACCCCATATGGACAAGTTCCTGGACCTTTTGCAAGGTTTCTTCAGGAAAATAGAATAGTGGCTCAGTATTCTACACCGGACGAACCTCAGCAAAATGGAGTAGCTGAAAGACGCAACCGTACCTTGATGGATATGGTGCGAAGCATGATGAGCTATTCCACACTGCCATTGAGTTTGTGGATGGAAGCGTTAAAAACCGCCATTCATATTCTCAACAGAGTACCAAGTAAGTCGGTGCCGAAAACACCGTACGAATTGTGGACAGGTAGAGTTCCCTCGTTAAACCACTTACGAGTGTGGGGGAGTCCAGCTGAGGTTAAAGTATTTAATTCAAATCTTGGGAAACTAGATCCCAAAACTGTGAGTTGCCATTTTATTGGTTACCCAGAAAAGTCAAAAGGTTATCGTTTCTACTGTCCAGACAGACATACAAAGTTTGTAGAAACGAGACACGCTGTATTCTTAGAGGATGAGATGATGAGGGGGAGCATGGTAGCTCGAGAGATTGACCTTGAAGAGAAGCGGGCTTATGCGCCCACTCCGATGATTCAAGAGCCATTCTTTACACTACCTGCTGTCGCTGCACCGACAGTGCGAGATACTGTGGTGCAAGCACTTGTTATTGTTCCTCCTGTGGCAACAATGAATGAGAATGAGAAACCTGTTCCTCAGGATCCAATAGAGCCCATTGCCACAGATGAGGGGGAGCAAGAACAGCCTCAAACAGAAAATGTACAGAATGAAGAGGCTCCGAGGAGCTCTCAAAGAGTAAGAAGATCAGCTATTTCTGATGACTATGAAGTTTATCAGACAGAAGAATTTCAAATGGAGGATGATCCCACCTCATTTGAAGAAGCTATGAGAAGCGAAAACTCTTCAAAATGACTTGAGGCCATGGAAGAAGAAATGAAGTCCATGAAAGCTAATAAAGTCTGGGACTTAGAAGTAATTCCTAAAGGAGCCAAAACAGTAGGCTGTAAATGGGTCTACAAGACAAAACTCGACTCACAAGGGAATGTAGAAAGATATAAAGCACGACTCGTGGCAAAAGGCTTTACTCAAAGAGATGGGATTGATTACAATGAGACCTTTTCACTGGTCTCATGTAAAGATTCCTTCAGAATCATAATGGCACTAGTGGCTCATTATGATTTAGAGTTACATCTGATAGATGTAAAGACAACATTCCTAAATGGGGATTTGGAGAAAAATGTTTACATGGCACAACCGAAAGGTTTTGTTATGGAAGGAAGTGAAAAACTGGATGCCGTCTAAAGAAATCAATTTATGGGTTAAAACAAGCTTCAAGACAATGGTACTTGAAGTTTGACAGCACGATAAAGAAATTTGGGTTTAAAGAAAATATAGAGAACAACTGTGTTTATTCAAAGTTTAAAGATGGGAAGTTTATCTTCCTAATCCTGTATGTGGATGATATCCTATTAGCTAGTAGTGATGTCAGTCTACTACTGGAGACAAAGAAGATTTTGTCCTCTAACTTTGATATGAAAGATCTTGGTGAAGCTTCATTCGTTCTGGGAATCGAAATTCATCGAAATAGAAACAAAGGGGTATTGGGACTATCACAAAAAGCATACATAGAGAAAGTATTAAAGAAATATGGTATGCATAAATGTAGTCCATCACCTGCACCTATAGTCAAGGGCGACAGATATGAGGATTTTCAATGCCACAGGAACCAATATAAGATCGATCAAATAAAAACGGTTCCATATGCTTCAGCTGTCGGAAGCTTACAGTATGCTCAAACATGTACACGCCCTGACTTAGCATTTGTTACCGGGTTACTTGGCAGGTTCCAGAGCAATCCTGAAATAGAGCATTGGAAACTGATAAAGAAAGTCTTGCGCTATTTGCAATGAACAAAAAGCCTCATGATGACATATAGAAAATCAGATTCACTCCATATAGTGGGATATACAGATTCTGATTATGCGGGAGATGATAGAAAGTCTACATCCGGATATGTGTTTACTCTCGCTGGAGGAGCTATTTCGTGGAAAAGCTCAAAGCAAACCATCACTACATCGTCCACAATGTATGCCGAGTTTGTAGCATGTTATGAGGCTACGGGGCAGGTGAACTGGCTTAAGAAGTTCATACCCGGTTTAAAAGTGGTTGATGACATCTATAGACCACTTAAATTGTACTGCGATAACGAACCCGCAGTAACGTATGCACACAACAATAAGTTAAGTGGTGCTGCCAAACACATTGACATAAAGTACTATGTTGTGAAAGATAAAGTTCGAGATCAAATTATAAGTCTTGAGCATATAAGCATCGCAAAGATGCTAGCGGATCCGCTTACTAAAGGCTTACCACCCAAAGTATTTATTAAACATGTTGCCGGCATGGGTTTAAGGGAAAGCCTGTGATTTCTGAACTAAAAGATGGCCTAAAATGTATAGTTACTATTTCAGAACAGAAAAATGTATTGTAGCTGTTAAGTCTATCGGCGATTGATCGTGACGATGAGACAGTTCTATGCATTTATCTGTAATGGAATGAGTGAAGTTAAAAAGTAATAAAGATAAAAGTATAAAGTGAGATCAAGGGAGAGAATGTTGGAAATTGATCTCCACCTATTTTGGTCCAACGGCTTTAATGGGCCCTTGACCTAATCGCGCCTTGATCGGAGGCGCCCAGCCCATTATGGCTGGGGGACCCCTGTCGCCAGCGCCACAATAAGTAGAGGTGGGGGGCCGGCCGGAACTCATGACCTAGGTTCGTCCGTACCGCCGCACCCCACCGATATCCCTAAAACACGATCTGTGAGGGGGCGCTGTGCCGACGGGAAGCACCACCGCCACGATGACCGCCGTCACCGGGAGATCGACGACGTCGCCGTGACTCCAACGCCACTGCCCTCTTCACCGACCGACGCTGGCCAAGCGCAGAGGACCGCACCGACAAAGGGCAGATGGCCGGATCGTCTTCCACGACTCCGGCGACCGGATCCGAAGGTATTGACCACCTCCGAACTACAGATTTATCACGACACAGAAACTCTCGGATCTACACTCCTAGACCCAGAGAAAAGACAACAACAATCCAGAGTAATTTACACACATTTGGATTATAAAACTCGTAAATCTACTGGCAAGATGCATGCATGACGACTTGATCAGTTGTCTAGAAGTTCGTAGGTCAGAAAAAGCTTAACAATAATACTTCATTTCAAAATTGTTATAGCCGGTTAGTTCAATTTAAAATAAGCGTCGACAACAATTTTCAAAGCGGAGGGAGTATATGATATTGAAAGTGGACCCACTATCTTGTTAATGTGGTTCGTGACGAGTGGCATAATATAATTAAGCTCAAAAGATCGATCTGGATTGGGAACAGCCCGGTTTCTGTATAGGTGGCAGCAACAGTATCTTTTTACTAGATTCCTAGGTACCGTGCAGCATATTCTTCGACTTGGGATTTGTTTATAAGCAACAATAACGTCATCTCTTTTCTTTATTAGGAGGACTCTGAAAAGTAGATATTTGGTACTCTATATCATGGTAGTAGTATATGATCACTTGTCAAAACAATAACACTATACCCTGCATGTCACACTTTAGGCGACAATGAACTGAACTGCTGGGAAGGGTGCTTTTTATCCCTATCTAAATGTTTATAGTGAACTGTGAAAAAAATTCACATTTATGTCATATTTTTTCTTTATTTTTATGAAATCAGCTTATTTCTTCATTACTTATTTACTGGTTTGAAACAGTAAAAAACAGTGCTAAAGGGAAAGCTGAAACTGAACAATGTCACCATAAAACTGAGGTATAGCATGAAGTTGCTTTGCAGTAGCAGAGATGTTAGGTAGTACTACTACAGGCCAAAGATGACGTCCTTGGGATCGATGTTAACGTGTGACACCAAGCAAATGTTAATAGTGCTACAGTACATCTCAAAAAGGGAAAAAATGGAAATTTTAATGCAACACGTCTAACATTACCTGTCACTTCAGATAAAATTAAGAGTACTAAGACGTAGGTAGCGTACGGGCAAAAGAAACTCATTTAGATCACAAAATAGATGCCAATTATAATTAGTTTCGGACTCAAAGCTGCCAAAAATGAGAACGTCACAAACAGACGCGTGGCCTTCTAATTGTTTGATATCCATGTCACTAGTTCGAGCAAGAGACAGTATGTGCATTGATCGATGCACGAGTAGTTCAGGCGGCGTAATACGTACCTGGGCGTCTCAGGCATTGCCATCCTCCAGTAGAAGGTGAGCGCGGCGGGGACGGCGCCGATCATGAGTATGATCCGCCAAGCGAGGTCAGCGGACTCCGGCGTGTCGTGCGGCGCCCGGTGGCCAGTGTACCTGTCGAAGGCCGCGGTGACGGCCATGGTGGCCGCGGAGCTGGCGAGGATGCCGAACCCCTGCATGGAGAACACGGCGGCGATGAACGCGCCGCGCGTGCGCTTGTTGGCGAACTCGGACATGATGGTGGCCGAGAGCGGGTAGTCCCCGCCGATGCCGACGCCGAGGAGGAAGCGGAAGAGGCAGAGGCTGCCGAGCGCGCAGCCGCGCGTGCGGCACACGGAGAACCCGCTGCCCACGGAGCTGCACACCATGAGCAGCAGGCAGACGCCGTACACGCGGCGCCGGCCCGCGCGGTCGCCCAGCGCGCCGAACAGCAGGTTCCCGGCCACGGCGCCCAGCAGCGCCACGCCCACGGTCGCCGACACCACGGCCGGCGGCGTGCCCCCGGGCCCGCCGCCGCCACCGTCCTCGTCCCCCGGCGCGGGGTAGTACACGCGGCCGATCAGCTTCATCACGGGCGTGATGCAGAACAGGTCGTACGAGTCCGTGAAGAGCCCCATGCCGGCGATGATGATGGCCTTGAAGTGGTAGTACTGCGTCCGGGCCTGGTCCAGCGCCGTCAGCACCCTGATCGCCGGCATCGCGCCAGGCCGGCCGGTTGTTGCTTTGGTGACGAAAGGACTGGAGCGCAAGCAGGCACCACCCTCCCTGCTGTCTTCTTCCTTGGCTTTGTTAGGTAGGCTCGAGGCGGCGTAGGAGATGGCTGGTCGCACTGGCTGGTTATGAGTCTGACGGCTTCGTGGGGAGATTAAATAAGTTTTAAGGGTTGAGCACGTTGACATCGCGCAGAGTGCTTGTCTGGGGCAGGACGTATCTCAGATGCTGTGAGGATCGATCGGAAGATGCCTTGCCGCTGCTCGCCCTCTGTTCCGTTACTGGTTCGGATTCATTATATACGACGACCGTACTTGATCTGTCACTCTCGATGACCATGGATGCAGGGGGGCGCGGTGGTAACCGCGGTACTTCAACTTTCAAAATCTGTTCGGTTTTTTTTTTCAGGTGGATTTGGCCGTCAGTTTTGGTTGATCGTGACCATCATGCGGAGGTTTTGTTTGACGTGACAGAGTGACATGATGTTTTTGTTGACGTGCATACCTGATTTAGCTTGATGTAATTTTAAATTAAAAATAAATACTTAACGACTTAAAAAATTATAAAATTTTGCAAAAATTTAAATCATTTTATAGAGAACAAATTTTGTTTTAGAACTAATTTAAAATTCGAAACACATTTTATTTTAAAAATTTAGAAATAGAAATAACTATATCTCTGAAACCACTGGATAAAATTTTATTTCTTTTTTCTAAATTCATATAATTCCAAGTATTTTCATTGTTTCACATACATTTTTTTAGAAATTTTAAATTTCACATTTTGAGCTTAAATTCAAATTCAAAATTCAAACAGGGAGATGAGTCATCATTCTGTTATAAATCTATTTTCCAAATTTTATAAAAATAAATCTATTTCGAATTTTGAGATGAGTCAAAAACAAAGCTATTCCTCGGGAAGAGATCTATCATCTTACAAAGTTTCAAATTCATCTGAGTTCAAAATATTTTGAGGCAAAATATCTCGATCTGATTTATTTCTACAAACGTGCGATGATTGCTCTCTCGCCTCCAGAAGCTGTTCAACAAAAAGTCCGTTGACTTCTTGTCGCGGGCAAAGTCCCGAGGGCCACTAATGCATGCAGGATGTAGCAACCACCCTTGTCTGCGCGGATTATTTTCTTATTCCTCAACTCAGATGAATTTAGAAATCTAACTCTAAAAACGGGTAAAAAGTCTGTTATTATATAGCAGTTAGGACAAATTAGGGAAGAAAAATTAAGATTGAGGGCGAATAAGAGAATTAGAAAATTTTGTGGGCGAATAAAAGATTAGATAAATATTTAAGGGCGAATAAGGGATTTGCTCATTTTTCAAATCTGAAGCACTATATTAGTCCTATTTTGTTAGGTAGTATTAACGACGTTAACTATTACACGACGAGATGTATATGACCTTGCAAAACTGATCCTCTATATTTGTTTTAGTTTTGTGAAAAATGATCTTTCTTTGAGTAGTTTGCATATCAAATCTGAAATTCATATATTTGACAAATTTAGATGACTTGTCAGGACTACTTAAATATTTTTGATATGAATTAAACTATGTAAAATATTTTTGAATACATGCACGGGATGATGTAAGGATGAGGAAAAGCAATTCTACCTTAAAATATTTTTGAATACATGCACAGGATGATGTAAGGATGAGGAAAAGCAATTCTACCTTTCTTTTTTCTTTTTCTTTTTTTTTTGTATTCTGAAGAATAGTCACTTCTAAAGGTGTTGAAAAAGAGACTTAACGAAGCTTTATATTTGACAGACGGGATTAATTTTGTGAAGTTAAAAAAAAAGATTATTTTTAGAATTAAAGTTCAAAACAAAACCAATTTTGCAATTGTCCCTAAAACTATTCTCTCAACAACAAAAAATCAATGTAACGCTGTGAAACGTGCATCTCCATCTCACTACTGCTATACATAAACATAGAGTTCACACAAAGGATATGCTAGCTCACACAAGGGACGGCAAACGTTTTTGGTAACTCCGTCAGCTCGTGGCCGCCATCGTCATTGCTGACCAGCTGACCACTCCCCCCGCTGCCTGGCTCTCGTTATTCTCCAGCGACCGTCCCATGGTCTCCGGCGTGTACACGTAGGTGACGGCGAGCCCTACGAGTCTACAACCCCTGCCAGGCTGATGGCGCCAAGAATGAGCAGCGCGTAGTACATCATACTACCATGCCCTGATGCCTGGCTTGTGGCCGGCGTCCACCTTTCCCCAACCCGTCCTGCGACAACCCCAACCCACGTCAAACGGATCCAACCGAGCATCCTCGCCGCGCCGGATCCCGGATGTCCGTCCTGTGGCACATCAAACGGAACCGCGCTGAGAATGTCAGCTCACCGCCGGCGATCTCGGAAGAACTCCGGTGATGACGAATCTTGGAAACAGAGGAACGCGAGAAAAGTTTGCGCAGCTAGCAATGCTGCTTTTCTGTAAATGTCATTAGCTTAAATAAAGAAATACAACACTAAGACTCCGAGCCACAACGGCCACGACCCTGGCCACACCGGCCATGACTCCAACGCACGAGCTGGACGTGATCCGCCTCCGCGCTACTCTGGACGCGCGCCACTGAAAATGCGCTCTGAACCGAAACAGACTCCAAACACAACAGACTCAAACCGACACACTACAGCAGGGATTTATTCGACAGGGAAGCGGAAGAGCTCGGCCGGCAGGATGAAGGTTGGTGGAGACGAAGGTGAACGCGTAGAGTAAGATGTACGGAGGGTCCGTGGTGTGGTCACGGCAGTAGTGGTCGATCGCAAGGCTCGACAAGCGCGATGAGGAAGACGCCCATAAGAGCTTGTTCGGTTGTGAAGGATTATAGGGAGATTGATTCCAGTACTTTTTCGATGTGGATTTAATCTCACTCATTTCCTTCTAAACCGAACGGTGCTTAAGGCACGGTTGGATTTATAGGGAGCTTAAGGCACCGTTCGGTTTAGAGAGATTAAAAGAGAATGAATGAGATTAAATTCACACTTACGTACTTGTTCGTTTTCAAGAAATATAAGGGGGTTGGAAGAGAATAATTTCATTATTTTCTAAGTGTGAATTTAATCCCCTTCATTCCACTCCAATTCGCTTATATTCCCCATCTAACCGAACGTGCCCTTAGGAGGAACCCGGTCATCTCTGGAGCTCGTCCCCGCCGACGCGCTCGATGGGGACAATGGTGGCGAAGTAGCCCGGGATGGTGGACGGCTGGACGCCACGGCAATGATGACCAGGAACTTGGGGCCACGTTAAACACCTCCTGGAACGGGTTCACGTGGTTCGCCGGCATGTACCAAGGGCCGTACAGCGTGCTGCTACAATAAGGATGTCGAGGATGAACCATCCACGCCGCCACACTGCTTACGGAACCGCGGCGAGAAGCCGTAGGCCGGCGCCATCATCTTGGTCCGGCGCAGGGCAGCCGCCTCATCCTCGGTGATCCCGTTCAGGTCGAGCTCGGCGGGGACGCGGGCAGCCGATGTCGTTGGTCTCATTCAGCACGTCTAACTCCCGGCCCCAGCAGCGCCGTAGACCTGCACATGGTCAGACGCGAAGCTAAGCTTCTAGGCCTGATTGGATAACTAAAATTAATACTTCCTCTGTCTTGATTCTGTCTTGAGTTGTTTTAAAATTTGACACGATAATTAAAAAAAGTAAAAAAAATAAAATATTTTGAAAACGAGGAGAAATAAGATAAAATAAAGATGTATTGAAAAAATTTATCTCAAAAAGTAAAAATGACTTGTAATTTAGAAAACTTGAGAAGACGATTTATAATTTAGGAAGGAGGGAGTAGTTAGTCAAAGTTAACTATTAATCCATGAGATGCAAACAGGCATCTACCTAGTGGTTCTTAATTTGCACGTGGACCGGAATCCAGCTAATCGTAGCTTATACTGCTAAAATTAAGAGCAACATCTGGCGGTCAAATTAGCAAGCATGGTGATGCTGTATGTTACACCAAGCAAGCAAAAATATAGCTCGCGATCGTGATTGAAGTTTTAGAAATAAACATTACAACACTCTGCGTTAATTAGTGCCATTGTCATCGCTCCTCCGTTGGATCGCACGGGTATATTCCTCATCTAGACAATGTGTTTGCTTTCTGTATAATACTACCTCCGTTACAAAATATAAACATTTCTAAGTTTAGATAAGATTAAACTATTTTAATTTTAACTAATAATATCTAAAAAATTAGATAATTTAAATATAAAAATATAATTTTTATGAAAACTTATTTCATACTGAATTTAAAAAATATAATTTTATATGATAAAATATTATTAATTATATACAATTAGTGATCAAAATGATAAAATTTTAACTTTAATTAAGCCTAAAAATGCTTATGTTTCGGAACGGAGAGAGTATTGGACACCTGATCTAGTCTTGATGAATCATATACCCATGTTTATTCTCGTCGACCGTACGGCGTGATTGATATTCCGGGGTTTGGAGTCATTGGGAATTGGGACTCAATAGTATTTTCTCTATCCCATAAAAAGATCTTTTTTTTTACTTTTAGACTTCAAGTTTGATCACTCGTTTTATTCAAAAAATTTGTGAAAATATAATTTATTTTATTGTGAATTGTTTTATCATTAGAAATACTATAAGCATAAGTTATTTGTTTTTATATTTGTAAAAAAAATTTGAATAAAACGAGTGATCAAACGTGGTTTGTGAAAGTCAAAAAATGATTTTTTATAGGATGGAGGTAGCAGTAATAGCAAATTAAATACTCCACTACGGATAGTACCATATAGACTCTATTTCAAAATAAATGATGCTTTCGAATTTTTTAAAATTAACATTTAACTATTTGTCTTATTAAAAAATTATAAAAATAAAAAATAAACAAAGTCAAACTTAAAGTACTTCTACTTAATGAATTATTTCACAATGAAATAAATAATATTTTTATACTTTTTTAACACGACAAAAGGGTGAAAAATAGACATTTGAAAATATTGTACTGGCATGTGCCAAATTAATTCTTGAAAATATAAAAAAAATACTTATTCTAGAATGAAAGGAGTATTCTACAGTGTAGTACTTACAAGTTCAGTTTGAACAATAATAATGACTTTACATTGATTACTGAACTGAGTTTTTCTTTTGGGCCAATTGCGAAACTGGCCATGATTGTTAAGCTAATTGCATGTTTGGCTCTGATTTTTAGAGTTTGCATATTTGATCTTAATTTTTCAAAATGAAGAACGAGATTGACCCTACTCTGATAGGACCACTTGACAGTGTTAAGTCTTACGTAAAAGGACATATATGCCTCTGTTTTGTTGATTTATTTGCATAATTGACTCTGTTTTGTAAATAACAAATCAAAATGTATAGAAAAAAAACAGCAATTTTTTAATACATTTTGAACTTATTTTTTATCACAGTTTGAATGTTTTGAATATATTTTAAATTTTTTTTAAAATTTAACATCATCTTTAATAGTCTAAACCTGCGCGGTTTCTTTGTAAAAGAGACTATCCACGTCATACTTTAATATCACCCGTATGATTGCTCCTCTAAAGTATAACAGCCATTGGATCCGCTCCATATCTCGGTTACATCTAGGTCCTTCGAGAAACTCCAAACTCCATCCATGTAATCTCGTCCTACCACTGCACCTCTCTTTTGCTCGGCACGGCGACGGCCGGCTCACTAGGGCGCCGTTGGAGCTGCGAAGGCTGGGCACGCTGCCGGCGCCCTCGCCGTGGAGCTGGGTGGGCGTCGACGCCCCGGCGACGGGGGCTCCTCTAACGCTCCCTGGGCCCTCACCCCCGCTGCCCTGACTCCAGTCACCATGGCGCCAGTAACAGCGAGCGTGATGTAGAGGCGTGAGGCGATGCCGTCACGACGCTGGAGGAGTACACCACGCGCAGGGCGTATTCCACCGTATCCGCGTCCTCAAGGCCAAGAACCTGCTCGACAAGGATCAAGAGGCCCTAAAGTTCTCCGACTTCGGACACTCCGCCATCGCCAACACCTCCGACGGCCTTCTCCACAGCTTCCTGGTGTTGTTGACGACCTCAAGGAGCAGCGCGACAGCGCAACGCCGGCACAAGAACCCAGCATGTGTGTCGTACTGCAGTTACTGATTTAGCTATTCGTGCTGCTCGGGACTTCCATGGTCATTAGTGATGTCGTGCTCACTCCTGCTGTCTTAGGTCAAACCGAAGCCCCTCCCCTCAACAGGCTGAGCAGCTTCTAATTGCATTGTGTGCCAAGTCTGATGTGGTGCTCCTTATCCTCTTTGCACTGTTATTAGCATTTCAGGGATCAAATTGTCCATGGTCAATGAACGACACCAGTTTGTGTCCCTTCACTTTAATTCCATTTGTTTTGTCACTGATGATATCT
>BCLF01000035.1:2010989-2029794 GCA_001602275.1 Zoysia japonica
TATAATCTGCTGAAATTAGTGATCTTGCTGCACTATTTGGTCTTGTTTGCAGAGCTTATTTACTATTGCATCTGTGCAATATAGTGCTTATTCAGATGTTGATCTGCCTCTTGCTTATTATTTTCTTTGATTCTTCTCTTGTGGGTTGTTGTAGGCAAAGAAGAAACGAAAGAGGAAAAGGAAGAGGACTGGACCTGCAAGGAGTTGTTCTTTCTTCACTTCCATAGGCAATCATTTTCAATCCTCGAGCTGCAAGGTGTGTGTTATTTCTTCTCTCTAACAACTACTCGTTTTCAATCCTTGAGCTGGTGTTCTGTTTGGTCTTTTGATACTTTACGTGATCTGTTCTCTCAAATATGTGATGTTGTTGTGCTGTTTGGTCTTGCTTGCAATGTTTTTGTACTATTACATCTAGGTAATGTAGTGCTATCATTTTTGCACAGCATTATGGCTCGTCTTCCACTAACTACCAGAACACGGAGGAGAAAATTGACCCTTATGATGACAAGTGTGATGCTTATGTAATATTACATTTGGGTAATATTTGTACTTGCATACATGAAGAAATGTAGGAAATAGAAAGGAGATTAAAAATTAGAGAACTAAGAAGTGAGCGTTTATATCAACTGATTCGTGAGAGTGACACGGGTTGTACAAGTGAGCTTTGAGTAGATAGAAGAACCTTTGATGTGTTGTGTGAAATGCTTAGAGATATTGCTGGTCTTAAGGGCACAAGGAATATGCCCCTAGAAGAGATGTCTATATATTATCTCATCACTTGAAGAATAGAACGATCGGTCGCTTTTTTCGGAGTGGTGAGACTATGAGCAGGCACTTCAACACATGCCTCCTAGCTGTCCTAAAACTTCACCAAGTATTACTTAAGAAGCCAGAGCCTATAGCTGAGGACAACACAGATGTTAGATGGAAGTGTTTCAAGGTATCAATCTATAAAGAATTACAACATTAGGCTAGCATTAATGGGTGTATAATATGCTAATCATTGTTGTTTGCTTGTCTCAACATCTAGAATTGTTTAGGTGAATTGGATGGTACACATATAAAGGTAACTGTCCCGGCTAAGCTAAAAGGGAGATATAGATCAAGGAAAGGAGATATAGTGACAAATGTGCTAGGAGTGTGCGCTCCTGATATGTAGTTTATTTATTTTATTACCTGGTTGGGAGGGTTCAGCTCATGATGGGCGCGTGCTTCGTGATGCTATCTCAAGGCCAGACGAACTATGTGTTCCTCAAGGCGAGTGTTATCGAAATAATTCAAAACCTTAGAAGAAGCGTAGTTTTTATATGATTTTGCTGATATTTTTTCTTTTCTTTTTGTGTTATGTTAAGGTTGCTATTATCTAGTGGATGCTGGTTACACAAATGCAAACGGGTTTTTGGCTCCATTCCGAGGTCAAAGATATCATTTAGGAGGTTTCACTGCACAAAACCCACCAAATAGTGCGGAGGAGTATTTTAATTTGTGCCATGCTAGAGCTAGGAATATTGTTGAGAGAGCTTTTGGAAGACTCAAGGGTCGTTGGGCAATTTTGAGATATGCATCCTACTTTCCAATCAAGACTCAATGTCGCATCATAATGGCATGTGCTCTGTTGCATAACTTAATCTTGCAAAAGATGTCTAGAGATCCATTTGAATGTGATGAACCAGAAGCGAGGCATCATTTGAGGTTTTGGAAGGAGAAATAAGTGAACCTGAATTTATCACAGCTGTATCAACATCTAATGAATGGACTAATTTCCGCAATAGTCTCGCTCAGGGGATGTATAATAGCTATAGAGCTAGATCTCACTAAGGTTTGTACCTTTTTGTTAGTGTATTTTTATTTTTGTATCTTGCTGGATTTAGTTTCTATTCATTTTGCAAATGAGAATGTCTTGGAAACTAAATATTAACTTACACTTGTTTTAGCAATGGATCTTCATAGATTATCAACTTCTGCAGGTGGAAAGCGTATAAATAAAAGAATTTGGACTCCTTTTGAGGATGAGGTGCTAATCAAGGCATTGTATGAGCTGTCTTTAGACCCTAGGTGGAAAGGGGAAGGAGGTTTTAAGAATGGTTACTGTTCTGTTTTGAAAAGTGTGCTGGCTGAGAAAATACCAGTTTGTGGTCTTACTGCAGTTCCCCATGTTGAGTCTAGGGTGAGGCACTTTAGGACAAAATATGGTCCAACTGAGGTTATGTTTTCAAGAAGTGGATTTTCTTTGGATGAAATAGAAGCATGCTGCAGTGTGAAAAACAACAGTATGATGCCCATTGCAAGGATAACACTGAAGCGAAAGGACTCTACCGTGTTCCATTTCCACACTTCAATCTTTTGGCTGCTATTGGGGGAAGGACATTGCAACGGGAGGAGGAGCAGAGGGCATTGGGCAGGCTGTAACAAATATGGAGAAGGAGGTTCATGTGGAAGATAATCATGGGCATGAGGAAGAGGAGGAGAGGGGACTGTTTAGGAGACTTCCTCGAATTTCTTTGGATAGCTGTTCTGCTGATTCAACATCATCAAGCAGTAAGGAAGAAAGACAGTGGAAAAGGAAAAGAAGCGAGCTTGTCTAATGATCCGTTGTTGACGATGGTTGCTGATTTTCGAGGTGATTTGCTGGGTGTCTATTTTTGTTAAAGTGGCTTGATCTGTTTTGTTTCTAGTTATTAATGGCTTTATCTGTTTGATAGCAAAGTAACAATATTTCTTTCTGTTTACATGATAAATGATGGATTGCTGCATAATTAAATGATTCTTCTAGTTAAATGATGTTATCAGTTCTATGCATCCAAACATGATATGCACTGATAAGCAGAAATTTCAGTTCTGTTAAATTGAAGTTCCAGACCTGTTAAACTAAAATTTCGGACATGTTAAACTGAAATTCCAGTCATGTTAAATTATTATTTCAGTCATGTCAATTTGCTATTTTAAACTTTTATTTCTATAATCTCAGTCTATGCATCATGTTATATTATTTTATTTTTTTTTGTTTATAGAAGAAGCAAATAAGAAGTGATGGAAAGCCAGGTACTTGGGTAGTGGTTTTTGAATGCTATTGTTTGGACCAATCGAAGCAAATCGTAAGTGATGTCGATCTACTTATCTGTTTTTTTGTGTCCTATGTTTGTTTCTGTTCGCTACAACCAGAATGTGTTGAATTTCAGATGTTTAAATGCACTGTTAATTAGTTAGTTCAGGTGTTGATTGGTCTGTTATTCTTGAAATGCTACATTCAGAATTATTCCTGTTGAATGGACTATTATAACAGAATGGTCTGTTAAACAGGAGCATGTCATAGCTCTTTTGTGGATTCATAAACTACACTGTTATTTCTGGACATTTTCCTAGACAATTTTTCTGATTTGCGGGCATTTTACTAGACTGATTTCTGGACTGATTTTGGACATGTCATAGCTCTCTATTTATTTCTGAACAATTTTGGACTGATTTGTGGATATATTCTTGCGATCTTGATTGTGTTGTGAACAGATTCTTGATATTTGGATAGGTTTGCTAATAGAAATGAACTTGAACATGGCATAGAAAAGTAGATGCAGCTTGACAGAAAAGAATGTACGCATGACTTAAGCTGTGGAGGAGGATGAGAAGGAATTGGAAGAGGAGTAGGAAGACAAGTGGAGGAGTAGCATAGTTCCGTTGAGTCCTGCAGTCATTTACTTGATCAGCTTTAGAGCACTGTAGGTTTGTTTTATGTTTTGTTTTGCATCTCTCAGTTCATTTTACTGATGTCTGAACTGTTGGTTGACATGTGTTTCTGTAGCTTGTAATTGCTCTTGTTGATCTATTTTATTTTGTTAGTCTCTTCAGAACAAGATTTCTGGACAATTTTGGACTGATTTATGGACAGATTCCTAATATCTGGATAGTGTAGCTTGTGTTTTCAGAAGTTAAAATTCTTGTTCAGGTGTTGTTATTTAAGTTTGCTAATAGAAATGAACTTGAATCTGGCATAGAAATGCACATGTGGCTCCAGTTTTTCTTTTTATTGAAGTCGAGCTGAAGGCAAAGCTCGCTCTAGTAGGTGCAGGATCTGTAAAACAAACGTTGTTATGGAACCTGATCACATTACACCGTGATCACTCTGTGATTTATGGCCTCTTTGTTAGAGCTAGAGCTTCTGATCTTTTAGAAAAGCTAGCTGGTGGTTAGTTGAAAAGCTGGTTAATAGAGCAGTGATCGTTGGTTTTTTAAATATATAGTTGGTTTCTTTGCGCATAAAAAAAAAATCAGAAAATCAGTTTTGGTTGAGCTTTTCAACTTTTCGTTCATTTTTTCAGAAGTTAACTTTTTAGCATTTCAAAAGCTAATTTTTTATAATTTTATTTGTTTTAGCTTTTTAGTTTCAATTTTTAGCTGAAAAAGTTAGTTAAAAAGTTGAAACAAACAGTGCTCCCGTTCCGGTTGACATTGCCTTTCGGTTAAACAAACAGCACCTAAAAGGTATCCGCGAATTCAGTATGAAAAACTGTTGACCTACGAGACTGTATAGTATAAATTTTAGAGAATTTTTTATTTGGCCATTAAAAAGGTTACGGTTTTTTTGATTTTTTTTATTTGAACTTTTTATATGATCAAAAATTTATTTTTGATTTTTTATTTGGCATTAGTTTTGACCTCTGACAGTGTCAAAGTTAGGCACAAAATAATCATTTCACCCTTAACTTCGTATTTGTTTTATTTTGAGCCTAATTTTGTCCTATTTTGTGATATCAGATTTACAATTTTTGGTATGTGATGTACACATAAATTTTAAATATTTTTTAAAAAATTATCACATATTATCAAATAAAAAAAAAATAATGCTCAAAATAAAATAAATACAACAACTAGAGGTAACTAGAGGTAAAATAGACGAAATTGACGAAAGGGCCAAATTTCTTGATCAGACAGAAAAGTTCAAATCGAAAAAGTTTAAAAGGAAGTCATGACTTTTTTTAGGTCAAATAAAAAATTATCTTTAAATTTTACTGATCGTTAGGCTTTAACAGGTTATCAGTGAAATTTGTACTACGTATAAACTAACGGATCAATCCACTTCATAAGCCGAGACAAGCGAATTCAATTTAGGGTATGTTTGGATCCCTTGAATTAGGTTGAATTGAATTAAATTCTATGATTCATCCTGTTTGGCAAATTGTAGAATTGAATTGTAATTTTCAGGCCATTTCTAACCGTCTGAATTGTAGGCTATTTCTCTTTCCAACCCAAATCGGCTGAAACACTCGGAATTTCTCCTCTCCCCGTCACTCCGTCCGCCTCGCTCGACTCGACGGCAGCACTGCCACAGGAGGGATAACTGCGCGGCTGCCACCATGGGAGA
Source organism: Zoysia japonica (assembly GCA_001602275.1). Taxonomy (NCBI): domain Eukaryota; kingdom Viridiplantae; phylum Streptophyta; class Magnoliopsida; order Poales; family Poaceae; genus Zoysia; species Zoysia japonica. Next base: position 2,016,346 of record BCLF01000035.1, read on the forward strand.
GAGCCCCTCCCCACCTCGTCGACCACCTTTACGGCGCCGGGGGTCGGGGGGAGGCCTGGTTCGCGGGTGCGATGGGCGCCTCCCGGCGGCGTGGTGCTGGTCTCCAAGGACCCAACCAGATCCATGAGATTTTGCTGCCGGAGTACACAGAGCTGACGAGACGGAGGTGTCCGGCCTCGCCCTCGTGCGCGAGATGTGTGAGCCAGGCGTTCTGTTCAGCCCACAAGGACGAGCTCTCTGATTACTACGAACTGCTGGCTGTTCTTAGTCCTACTCGTTGAATCCAATCCTAGCACTCAGATCTGATTCAGGCATCTCAAGTACGTTTGTAATTCCCTCTCACTGTGCTTATTCCCTCTCAAGCATGATCTGGAACTTGATTTTGTTTCATTTCAGATTTTGTTTCATTACTGATTCCACCCAAACAACAATTTGATTTTGATTACAAGAATTTAATTTCGAGGATAGCCAAACAAGAAAAATAGAATTAAATTTGATTCCAGCGAATTCAATTCTAGATAATTCAATTTCACAGAATCCAATTCACAAAAATTGATTCAATTCCAATGAACCAAACAGACCCTTAATGAATTTAACCAGGAAAACATGAAATTTTATTTGAAAATAATATTTAGCATGATAAAGATGAGTTTCTAAGCTAGTGCAATTTACTATAGGTAAAGCCATTGCAGCTGAAATTCTGAAAAAACTTACTCCCTCTTTTTTTAATTAATATCGCTGTTGACTTTTAAATTCAAATTCAGCTTTGATCATTCGCCTTATTTAAAAAATTTTAATAAAGTTTAGATATTTTGATATAATTTGATTTATCATTAGAGTTATTTGAATCACTATTTAAAATTTTACACATTCGAGCAAATTTTTTGAATAAGACGAATGGTTAAAGTTGATCGTAAAAGTAAATGGCGACATCAATTTTTTACCCTCATAATTTGTTAATTTACAATTACATACTCTAAAATATGCATTTATTAATCTTAAATTAACCCATAACACATAATTAAGTAGTGAAAATTTATGAGGAAATAAGCACATATGAAAAGACATACATGTAAAACTCTGAGGCTAGCATAGAAATTTTACAGAAATTATATAAAAATTTTACAAAAATTAATTTAATTTTATAGAAAGTAAAGAAAACAGACAGAAAATCAGGAAAAGGGGCCTCATTCATGTATCGACGCGCTCCGACCATGCCAGCAAAGTTAGGAGGACGTGTCCCGCCACGCGTCGGGCGAATGGTGACTCAACGGGACACGTACTCCAGCTGATTAGGCGTTCTGGCGGAGAGACCACGCGCCGAAGGAACAGATTCTCACCACCGTGCACATGACTAGAAGCTTCGGCTTGGGGCGCCGTGTTATATATATCCACTCACACGTGAGCACAAACAAGCGGTGAGCTGCAGCACATTCAGATCGTAACTGAACGCCACCTGACTGATCGCTCGATCGAGCAGAGCAGAGCAACGTGTTCAGGAAAGGATGTCGGCCACGAAGGCGAAAGCCGAGGACGCGGCGACCGCCGCCAAGGCCGGCGTCGAGAAGGCCAAGGCCACCGCCGGCGAGAAGGTAAGACGTCGTAGTATACATGCCGCCCTGTGCCTCGGCTCCGTTCTGTCTTCGCGTCAGTCAGGGGCGCCTGATCGGATGTATGGTGTTCGGTGAACGCAGGTGGAGAAGGCGAAGACGAGGGACCCGATGAAGAAGCGCGAGGCTGAGGAGCGGAAGGAGGACCGGAAGCTGGAGATCGAGTCCGACGAGCGCGTCGAGAAGGCCGGCCATGGACCGGAGAGGGAAGTCACCCACACGGCCGGCAGCGGAGTAGGCACGGATTGATCAACGCCTTGAACGAAACAGGGCTTGCCCTATGTGATGTTAGAGATCCCTGACTGTATAATGTACATGTACCAACATCAGTTTCGTTGGTGACCAATAAAATCCCTCTCGGTTCTGTTGGTCTTTTGAGGGATCCGGGTGAATTAGCTCTGTAGCCCGAGTTAATGTAGCACGAAATCTTAACATCTCTTCTGGATTGAACGTTTGAGAAAGTGTGTTAAATTTGACTATTTATTTTATTAAAAAAAATTTAAAATGTGTAAATTTTTATTATTATTGATTTACAATTATTAGAATTTAAATTATAATTAATAATTTTAGATATTTGAATAAAATTTTTGAATAAGATAATGATTAAAATTGATGTTGAAGTCAGCAGTATTTGTTTCTCTCTGTCTCGCACCCTCCGATCCACCTGGGCGGCTGAGGGCTAAAGATAATGTATTTGGGAACCTCTATGTATTATAGAAAGGTAATTGTGATTGGAAAGTAATAGAAGAAAAAAATGAAAAGAAATTAAATATTTGAAAAGGCAAACATAACAATGGTGGGAGGTTAGTCCAGTTCTTACCGGTCTCTGTATATGATATTTTTCTTTGAATTCCGAACGGAATCTTACAAAAATTAGATTATATTATAGATCATAGTTTTATTGGCATGAAGAAGATCATTACAATAAATTATTATAGATCATAGTTTTATTCACACAAAGAAGAAGATCATCACACCAGATTATTATAGATCATAGTTCTATTGGCACAGAGAAGACTATATGAAGAAATATAAGTTAACAAAATGAGTAGTCTTCGTCAACCAAAAGATAAAGGTGGGTTAAAAATTTAAAACCAATGTCTGTTAGGTAGACTGTTGTTACAGACACTGGTTGTTAACAGGCAAAGGATTGTTCAAACTAGTTGATTTGGATGGCGTGGGGAAGCAACTCATAAGAAATATAAAATCTAAGTTTCTTCGGTTTAAATTTTAAATTTAAGTTTCCTATGCTGTGAGAATCAGATCAGATTTTGAGAGGATAAGTGGGCTGGAAATTAGATAGGAATCAGATCTGATTGTGAGGAGTGGGCTGGAAATTACACCGTAAAAGAATGTTTTCTACTATTGTATCATATCGCCAGGAGAGAAAAAAAGTACTTTAGTAGCAACATTGTATATTACTATACTACTAGTGTTAAATATTGCATCTGTGATCTTATCTACGAAGAGAGACCTTTTTAGATGGGACCTTTATTAGTCAGAAAAATTCACAGTCTAATCTATGTATTGATATTTAATCAATGACGGATTTATAGTGAATAATAAAATAGTTTGGAAGCTTAAGATGCCTCTCAGAATCAAGATCTTTACGTGGAATTTATTTCATTGAGTCATTTTGACTAAAGATAACCAGAAGAAACTAGAATGGTAATAAAAAAATTCTTTTGTTCATGTGAAATTATAAAGCATCTTTTTTTTTCAAATGTCATCTTGCAACACTCATTTTGGAGAATCTTACATATATATTTTCTTTAACCTCAATCCACCCGCACTTGTTTCGAAATTGGATGACAGGATGTGGATCTAAAATAAAGATTTTTTTTTATAGGTGCATCTGCTTTATGCTGGACTATTTGGTTAGCGTTCATAAAATCATGGATAAGAACAAGGATGTTTGAGATGCTCCTTGATTTTCAGCAATGGTAAAGATCTTGATTCGGAAGAAAGATTACTTCTCAAAATCCTAAAAACCAATTGGATGTGCAGATTCATCGAGCCTATTTTTGTTAGCTTACAAAGTAAAAGCAGGGGTATATTGGTCATTTCTGAAAAAAACCTCAGCAACTCTCATTCTGTTTGTGTTTGACAGGAAAAGTGACTGTAGTGTGGCAATCTCCAACTAAAGTTGCGTTGGAATGGTATTTTCCCTAAAGGTTTTGCCAAAGTACTTTCCTACTACTCATTCGAATGGTATTGTCCAAATTTTCTCTTTATTGTTCTTATGAATCACTATATTAAAGCATTCTTTTCATTTTAAATTTTGTGACATGCTTCAATTCATGTCACAGTGAAACTGGATAATATATAGTATTTATGTAGTGAGGATTCAAGGTGTTCATCTGGTCCTTTTATTCTGGTACACTTGTTTTGGCATAGGCGCCACTGAAATCTAGGCGACTGAAAATAAGAATTCCTTCGGTCAACATTAATTTCCCTAGCTAGACGTTAAGAAGAACATCACACTAAGCGCGCACTCGAGCCTTCACATGTTTATTGGCAAAAGAATTATTCTACGTAATCTTAGCAACCCTTGTCTAGCTCTATCACATAATTAAAGAATGGAATCACCAAGGGAAAGGAGAGGCAGCACTCTCGTACGGAATCACATTCATCAAGTTGGCTTCTATCGTCCAAGTGTGGTGTGGGCATCTTCACTCGATAAACACAGTTCCCCAGAACATGAGCAATTTTTTTTAAAAAAAAACATATTTTCTTTTTCTGTACATCAAGGAAAAAAGAAGAAAAAGATTATGCAAGATAGAGCACAACTATAACAAATTTTAAAATATTGACACAATTGATAAAATCAACTTTAAACATTCATTTTATTAAAAAGTATGATAAATATAACATGTTTTGTTATAATTTACTTTATCATTAGTGGTATTTGAAATACGAATAATAATTTTACAAATTTGAACAAAATTTTTAAAATAAAATGAATTGCCAAACTTGATACTAGAAATTAATGATTTCAATATTTTAAAACAGGATGGAGTAAGACCAATCCAATTGAGCTGACAAGTGGCAACATATATATATCTCAGAAATTTGCAGTTTGTGTTGGTTCTAACCGAGCATACGACTTACACATACAGCACATAACCACATATATAGAGCCATCTTAACACAATTAGTCACTCCATCCTAAAAATATAATTTTTTATTTAATTACTCGCACCATCCTAAAATATAAGTATTTTTGGGTTTAATTACTCACTACATCCTAAAATTATCGAGTCAATATAATTTTTTTTTTAAAACTTGGACTAATATCAGTACCTCCGCCTTCTATAGCTTGATGCAGCGTCGGCAGAGTCGTCGTCATCTTTATCCCGACGTGCCATCTGCGGCACTGGAGCGGTCTGCATGGCGCTCTTTTTTGGCTGCGAGGCTGCAACTGGCCCATGGTGCTGAGCAACGGCGGCAGCGACACGCTCCTTCTGCTCCATGTTTGCCCCCCTCTTCCAAGGAGCTCCAGATGTCGGAGTAGGCACCACGGGTGTTTGCGGCGCCGGTGCAAGAGCGCCGTTCTTCTCCTCGAAGCCCTTCGGGCCTCTGTTAGGAAAGCCGTAGGCGTTGAGAGTCGTAGAAGGTTGCCCCGGCCGCTTCTCCATTCATGTTCACGCCCGCTGCACGCCGCTGCGCTCCGAAGTTCTCTCCGGCGCCGTATCCATGGTCCGCACCATCCAGTGGGGACGGCTCGACGGTCGGCTGGCGCGGGTAGCCGCCGTTCCCACGGTCCGGAGAAGGATGAGGACGCGGTGGCTGCCGCCGGGGGGTGTCATGGTGGTCGCCGGACCCATGGCCGTCCTGCTTGCCCCAGTTGAACGGCAGGCACATTTGGGCGGCGCCAAGGTGGCAGCAAGCCGCTCCTGGACCTGGTAAGTGGATTATTGAGAGAGCGATTGGATGGAAGGGTGCTTAGAGATGAGGTTAGGCGGGAGGAGAATATAAGCTGGAAGGCTCGTACGAGTTAAGCTAACTGGAACCTCAAGGACGATAGGTCCAGGCAGGAGAGAGGATGTGAAGCGACGCCGGGGAAGATGCCCGAGCCTCCATGATGGAGAACTGATGCCACGATGATTTAACAAGATTGCCCTTGCCCACAAACATCTCAGTGCTCCGTGGCATCCGTGCACTGCTCTGCGAGTGCCGAGTGGTTTTGTTGTTCCCCGGACTTTGTGCAATTGTGCGCATCCATTATCATGTGTATATATTAGTGACGATCTCGGAGAACGTTTTTATTTGGCAGATTCTAAAACCACCCATTTACATTGATCTCAAGATTCAAATTGTTATTTTACTTTCTAAAATTTAAAAGTTCTCTAATAATTATTAATTGTTGTATCATTCAATTTGAAAAGTAAGTAAAGGGTTTAGCGGGTGACAGTAATAAGTACACGCTGATATTAATTTATTTCTTTTTGTATTGTCTGCTTAAATCAACGGCTAAGATCGAATTCATATATTCTTACATCTTAAAAGCTGAAACAAAAGCATCTGGTCTACTCCTTCTATTCCAAAATATAAGTATTTCTAGCTTTGTTCAAAATCAAATATTTTTAAATTTGATCATTAATAATAATTCATTGTATATAAATTATATTATTATTATGTATTCCCTCCGTCCCGTATTACTTCTCATTCTAGAGCCTCTAGGTTTTCCTAATTTATTTACGTTATCATCCTCGCTTCCCAAGTACAGCTTTCTCTATTTCCAATACATATCTATCTCTATCTCTCTCCTCATTTTTAGCTCATCTCACATTTTTCACTTTTTTTTAATTCTCGTGCCCACGCTTAACAAATAGTAAAAAGGATAGAGTGAGTAGTACATTATAAGACTTCTTAATTTCCGTACCCACACCTAAAACAACTAAGTAAAAAGGAATGAATAGAGTACATTGTAAGGGTATTTTATTTTTTATTATTTGAAATGATCCTTCCTGTATATTACTTGCCATTTAATACTAGTTTAATCCGTCTCAGGATTCTTCGGGCTGCTGGATATGCTCATCGTTACCCCGGGGCTGGAATCTAATACCGAATTCCCCTGCCCGGAGCTTGGTAGAACAGTCACAGAGGCAACTTTCGTGATCATCGCTGTAGTAAGAATAAACTAAATCAGAGTGTAATGTTGATACAAAAGTTCCGCGGACTCGCAAGACTCGCCACTTCTTAATCTTTACATCGATCACAAAGTGGTTTCCGGCCATTGAATCTTTACTCTACACACGAACACCATCCACACTCCCAGCAGCACGGTTCCTCTCAGCTCAAGGGGAGATTGATCTGGGGATGATGATGTCGCCGATGTTGTTGTGCCACGGGTCGGCGAGGTGCGTGGCCAGGTTCTCCAGCGGTCCGGTGCCGGGGTACGCCGACTGCTGCACGCAGAACCCGACGAACGCCAGCATCGCCAGCCGGCCTGCAGCGCAAAACGATCCAGACAACATGTTGTTGGTTACTACCGTCCACGGCGATGATGGATATTAGAAGGGACATGACATGGAAGAGCACTCACCGTTCTTGATCTCCTTGAGCTTGTACTCCTCGAACTTGACCGGGTCCTTGGAGAAGCCGAGCGGGTCGAAGGCGCCGCCAGGGTACTTCTTCTTCTCCGGGTCCTTCTCCATGGTGCGCTGGTGCTCGGCGAAGGCGATGGCCACGAACTCGATCACCAGGATGGTCGGCAGCGTGCCCCACGGCACCGGGTTGCCGAGGTACGTGGCCTGACCGCCGGGGATGGCAGCCCACTCCTGCGCCTTCACCCAGTTGCCCAGGCCCAAAGCCTCAGGCACCAGGATCCCGGGCTGCACCACAAGCAAATCCATCTCACAGATCAGCTATGAACATGCCACGTACGGCTGCACATGATGTTATGTTATCTCTAGCGATTGACTGAGTGAGAACGCGTGCACCGCTCGTGACGTACCACGGCGAGCATGGCCCAGCGGCAGTGGTAGACCTCGGACTCCTTGAACCGCTCGAAGTTCTCCGGCACGGTGGCGAGGCCGAGGGGGTCGAAGCCGAAGTCACTGCAGAGAGACGCAATATTCGGCACTCGTCACTAAGGTGCGGCGGCCGTCTTGGTGGTTGCTATGAACATGATTATATATTTGAGTGGTCGCTTACCCGGGGGAGGACCCGTCGAGGTGAGCGGGGCGGGGCTGGCCGGGCATCCACTCGGCGGACATGGTGACGCGGCCGGATGTGGTGGCGTTGGCGCAGAACGGCAACCGGCTGGACCGGGACGACGGCGCCAGCAGGCTCGGCACGCCCACGGCGCTGCAGCTCCTCAGCCCGCTCGACGACGCCATCGCCATTGCTGCTGCCTGGTCTGCCAACGCCCACGTACGTCGACGGGAAGAACGAGGGGAAGAAGTGGCGTTTGAGAGCAGAGCAGAATCTGAGGCTGCTATTAAGGGCACGACCGGCCGGAGATCAAGAGGGATGTGGGATATCCAAATCCTGCGCATCATTGGCTGCAATATCTGCTTGACCGAGCGCCATTGGGCCACGTGGATCTGGCATCTTTTTGCTGTCCGACGTGGCATGTCTTCCCCATTGGCAGAGGAAGGTTTTTTTTTTTTTTGGGTGCGGCTCAAAGAATTTCATTGCTCAAATTCTAGCAGAATTATCTTTTGACAGCAGAAGAGCTATGCAAACTGGAGTTTCCTGCAACATCCTTGGTCCTGTAGCAATTGAGCTTGCTTAGCAATCACAAGAGCTAATTATTCATTACAATCACGGCTTGCATGAAGAGGAATTTTAAAATATCGACACCGTTAACTTTTAACATCAACTTTGACCATTCATCTTATTTAAACAGGTTTAATAAATACAATATATTTTATTATAATTTCTTTTATCAGTGGTATTTTAAACAAGACTAATTTTACATATTTGAACAAATTTTTGAATAAGAAAAATAGTCAAAATTGATATTAAAAATTAACGATGTCAATAACTTTATAACTGGAGGGAGTATTAGACTAAAAGATTGAAAAAATAGTTATAGTTCTTTTGTCCCAAGAACAATTGTTGAGTTGTTCTTCTAGAGAGCTATGCCAATGATAAGATGCCCATAATATAAGGAAAATAATGTATGTCATTAATTATTTCCACTAACAGACTCATGTTTATGTTAATCAGCAAAATTAGCCTTTTACGACATACTGTAAGTTAGTAATGGGTCATCCTCTCCCCTCATACAGGCAGCTGGAATCAAATAATCCAAATTCGAATGCGACGTCAAAAGCATGTAGAAAAAGGACAAATATTTATAAATTAACTATATAGAAAATGTGTAACAGGTTACGTCCTGACTTATAATGTCGGATGTACATGTCCTTTTTTCAAAATTCATATATAAATTTGAATGCCTTAATAGTTAGCCTCAGAATTTTCGAAAAGATGAGAGATTGTAAAAAAAAAACAATTTGTTATGGTTATGGCTATCTGATTTCCTTGTTTAATCAAGCAGGACTCCGGAGGCTCCAAACTCAATTGAAGATGATGGATGATCGAGGTAGGCCTTATCGTCAGGCCATGTGCAATTTTATTACATGATTTTCTAGGGATAAATGTATCATTTTTAGTACAATTTTTTTAAAAAAAATTTGTGAATCAAGTTGATATCGATGGCATGAAAGGCATATGTTTTAGATTTGACGGTAGATAAGGAAACTTAAAATTTTCAATGGTTTATAAAGCATCAAGCTATTTTTGAATGGTAAATAAGAAATTGACTATTATGTTGAACCCAGAACAAAGCACAGATTTCGGAGCATATCAAACGGCCAGAATATTTTATTGAAATTACCAAAAAAAGTGTACTGTAGTACGTTTTGTTTAGACATTTTAAATTCTAGCCAATTTGGGTATGGAAGACCCGGCGCCTCTAGTGATTGTCTATACCCAGAGTCATAAGCAAAACTGCAAATGGGCTGGGCTAGCTTTCCTAGGCCAAGTTACTTCATGATTTCTGTTATACCACCTGACGTCAACTTGCCTTTGTTACTTCTAAAAGAGATAACCTTTGTAATTAAAGCTGGCAGGTAGGGTCTACTATCTGGTCCAAAGGTTGTAAAATAAATCATGAATTGGACCAGATCATAGTCATAAATTAAAATGATTAAAGTACTGCAACCTATCGAATGAAGAATTTTCTTTGTGCGTGATGCACGATTTACCACGATAGTGCTGGAAGGACTAAATTTCCTTTCAATGCTAGTAGTACCATAATAGTATAGTGTTATGGACCGCCTAGATTTGGCTGCTAGTTTTTTTTTTTTCTAATCAGATTGTTTCTTTTCGAAGCAAGATTTTAAAATTCGGTCTAGATCTGATTTTCGAAGCTGTTAAAAATTAAGTTGGCTGACTAAAGAAACCGTCAGTTAACTGATTTTACTATAGTATTAAATTTAATTTTTCGCTAAAATCAATCAGCTATCTAAATTAAACTGAATCGATTTCACCGGATATTATGCAAACCAATCGATAGCCCTCCCATTGCAGGAAGAGCATCTTAGCAGCAGCCGTGCATTACCACCTCCTGTCCTCCTGGTTTAATTTGTTGTTCCCTGCCCTGTCAGTCTTGGGATCCTTGCGGTTCTTCTCCACTTTTTATTCGCCCGAGAGCGCGAGAAAAAGATTACGCGGCGGTAAAACGCGAGGGCTGCTGCAGTTTTTAATTCCCTCATGTCAGGGCCTGCCTGCTGCAGTGGCCAGTGGAGTAAGTAGCGCAGCTCCTCGCTCGTTTTCAACGGTTGGTAAACGAAGCGCCGGCAAAACCAGCGGCAGCTCCACGGAAAAGCGACGCAAGCGGGCGAGGCCCCCCTCTCTCTCTCCCCTCTCTCATCGCTTGGTGTGCACAGTGCCCTGCGGTCCTGCAGGAGCTCGCAATACTACTGTCGCAGGTCTGGCACCCAGGGGCCAAGACAGGAGGCGTAGAGTCCAGCCAGGCTCCGTGGTGCCCTCCACCGGCTCATTCAAGAATCTTCCAGCTTACCTCAAACAGCTCCGGGGCACCTTTCGCTATGGCGGCTTCTTGATCCGCGCCTTCTCCCCATCCGTTGTAGAAAAAGAAAAATCACGTCTTTCGAACCGCCGAAGCTTGGGGAAATGGGTTTGCAGCGGGATGTTTCTTCGAGGACATGCTGATTGATGCAAGGTCAGATTTCTTTCTCCTCCTATTCATTATTTATTAAATCGCTGAAGCAGTTCTGCTGGTGAGATATCAGCATGCGGTTTGTTCAATAGCTTTTGTGAGTTGTGTTGTGTGCATTCATTCCTTTCTGAGATTTATTTGGGTATCTGTTTCATGTAGATCCCTGTTCCTTCAAATCCTGGATCTCACTATACGTCAGAGATTACGCGCTTAAATCTGTTCTGCAGCCGAATATCCATTTCTATTCTAGTTGTGTAACTGAACACATCAGGTTCTTGATACTTGATTGAAGATTTGTAGAGCACGAGAGTTGACAGCAGGTTATTGATCCTTCTATTGCAGATTTACAGAGCAAGGTATTATAAGCGAGATATTTGGTTTCATCTTTTGTTGAGTCTAAGTGCGAGAAAAAAAAACTGGCATCTTTGTTGAGAGCTCTTAGCTTCAGGAGTTGCCAGATACCTCCGGCTTCTGTTGAACTGAAGCAATGGGAAGAGGAAGGGGCAGGGGGAGGAAGCTCGCTAACGGCAGGACCCATGGAGATAAGGGCAGCAACGGAGAAGTCGTTGCGCCTGCGAGGAAGAGGAGGGGGAGGCCCCAAAAGCTGGTCGCCGAGAAGATAAACCAACCAGAGGTGAAAAATCTGGAGGTTGACGATGGTGACGAGGACTACCAACTGGGAGCAGGGGATGACGCCAAACAGAAAGCGTCAAGAGCAGAAACCATCTCTGCTGGAACTGGCGCTAACAAGAGGAACAGGGCGCCCAAGGAAGAGGAGGATTCAAATCTTGACGTGGAGGAGAACAGCTCCAGTGCTCGATCCAGCACCGACGAGTCGACCAGGTCCAGCTGCTTCCGCCAGGTCGGAAGCCGCCGTAAGAGCACGCCGCGGCGAGCGGCGGAGGCCGGGCTGTAGGTTTTGTTGATTGGATTGAGATAGATTCTTGGGTAATCAGTTAGTCACCTGCTCTTCAATTTCGTCACCTTCATAATTTTGCAATGATCTTCACTTCTTCTTTTTTTCATTCTGGTGATTGCTAGGCTCTACATGTGTGTAAACATATACTGATTGCAATTTGCAAGCCATGAAAGTTTTGCTTCTGTTGATGAGGGGAATGTGTAAATTTCTGGAGCTCCATATTTGCCACAGGTTCTTGTCGACTGGTTGAATATTGAATTGATTGATTATTGAGTATTATTTCCCTGTTTTGCTCTGCATCAACAATAAATGTCCTAGCGTAAACATAGATTCATGTAGTTTTTCTGTGTGATCCTATCATGGTTATGCTTGCTTGGTTGCATTAGCTGGTATTCCTAGTTACTAAATCTAGATATCACGAGTTTCAGCTTTGTGAAATATTGCGCCCTGCGCATGAAAGTTCTTAGATTGTCTCTGGGGTTTTATCTCTAGCCTACTTAACTAGTTTAGACTAAAGGGCTTTGTTGTTGTTGTGCATGAAAGTTCTATGCTCATTCTGTACATCTGTTCAAAATGTAAAGATATTGTATTCAATTGGAGCTGTATACTTGTTCGGCGTTTAATGTGCCATTGTTTACTCTGAGTGAACATGAATGCAACACTGTTTGGATTCGATGTGAAGTTGTGAACTTGCACACAGGACGAACATAAAACTGAGTTCTGGAAGTACTGCTGTTTACCAGATGATACCCTGAACAATTTTTTGAAAAAAAGGAGCTGACACCGTGAGGCTGCCCGACCTTCATTGTATCTTGAATAGATGCTGCCGTATTTTTATATATTAAACGTCGTGCATTCTCTCAACCCTTATTACATCACTCTCTTTGGGTCACGTTACTCTAAAAAATATTAATTATCAAATTAAAATTTAACAATGAATATTAGAAAGAAGAAAAAATGAATATTAAGAAAGAGAAAAAAATCCTTTCTTTGGTTACGTAGGAGCGTATTTTTACTCGGCGAAAACAGGCATAAACGGCTATATCATAGTAATATATTAAAACACTCTTTATATATTAAGCGTCTACGTTCTCTCAAACTCTCGTTGCATCACGGCACCTTAAAAAATATTAACCATCGAATTAAAATCCATCGAATTAAAATCTAATGGTAGAAATTGATATTAAGAAACAGAAAAAAAATCCTTTCTCCGGACACGTAGTAGCGTGTTTCTACTTGGCAAGAGCAGGCATAAACAGCCGTGCCATCGCAATATATTAAAGCGCAAGCGTTCTTTGATAGATTGTTGCGTCACGTCACCATAAAAAAATATTAACCGTCAGATTAAAATATAACAGTGAATATTAAAAAGAAAAAAAATGAATATTAGAAAGAAAAAAAAATCCTTTTCCCGATCAAAGTAAGAGTGTGCTTCTACTCGGCGAGAGCAGCCATAAACAGTCGTGTCGATATAAAAGAATTTCTTATAAATTTATTCTACTATATCTTGAAAGTATATGCTACAATTAAGGATATTTATATGTTATAAAAATATATATTTAGATACTTTAAATTGTTTTATCTCCTAAAAATATTTTTTGATTACTATGCTATACATTCAATTGAACTATTTCAAAATATAAGAGAAGTTCTTATAAATTTATTCTACTTTTATATCTTGCAAGTATATGATTCAATTAAAGACCTTTATATGTTATAAAAAT
>BCLF01000035.1:2030670-2050508 GCA_001602275.1 Zoysia japonica
GGTTTAAATCTGTACTTTTACGATATTATTGTTCAAAAACTTAGTTTTGTGAAATTTCCTAAAAAAAACTAGTGCAACCTTATAGGAACTAGGCAGCTTTTAACTAAGAAGGAACTAGACAACGAGATTCACGTCGATATAAACACTCTCAAACGCACTGAGTTTCCTAACTCTGAATTCTTATGGCTACCATATTGCAAAGACAATGATTGTCAAAAAAAATTTACAAAGACCTGATAACCCCATGACCACTTGACCACTGATGCGCGTGGCTGAATGCTTCCAACCTCAAAAGGTCACGATGCAGTGCCTCCTCGACCACAAACCCACTTCACCATTGACACTCTTCCAGAGCGTCTTGAGTGGTCAGAAAACATGGAAATGTCATTTCAAACTTCCACTACTAGTCCACGATGCAGTGCGTCTTGCCGGATTTAGCAAGTACAACGGCCCTTGAATCTTTGCTGGTCGTGGAAGCTGGCAGCCGTCGGCGTCGATGGCCATATGCGCGAGCTCACTACTCCGGCAAGCCGTGGTGCTGTAGCCCTACTCTAAGGGGAAAAGGATGCTTGCTTCGTTGACCTCTTCTGGATAGGCTGGGTTGTGTATTGTTTATTCACGAGGAGATCGTGGTTGGATAGCTTGATAGCGATGCGACTGGGGAGGTTCCCACTTTCTGCCTCCCGTATCCTTGATTCCGGTGTTTGGGAATGATCTTTTCTGAGGAATCATATCGTTTCCATTGTCATTCAAAAATGCATTAGACCGGGGGAGCTCGATTCTGAGGATTTTTTTTGGATTTGTAGTAACATTTGGTTGGAGTTTCAGATTCATTTTTGTTACCTGAAACAAATGAAACAAGACATAGCCAGAACCAGAAACAGCTTCTTGGGGAAACAACTCGTTTTGAACTAGAAATCAGAAAATCCTGGTCTTTACTTTACCTGAATAGTTTCTTGAGAAGCTAAAATTGTAACTAACAGGATCTTAGTTTAATTTTGTTTTTGAGAATGTTCTCGGATCCAAACACATGATGAACTACTCTGACAAAATAATTGTTACAGTTCAGGGAACTCCTACAGCTAAAGCCAACAGAAAAATTAGGGTGGCTCATATTAAAGTCACTAAACCAACCTAATCTATGTACACAACCGTGGAGAGATTGTGCAGGGCACCATTTCGCATTGCAATAGCTTCTCAAGTCCACTGAGGACACAGTTCCCCTTTCTAATAGAAAAACGACCAAACAAATGAATTATTTATGACAAAATGATGTATATATGTTAAATTATGAAACAAACCAACACTGATCTAGATTCTAGACCTCTACAGCTAATTTATAAGGGCATAATTTTCCATATTATCGGGACCAACTTTATTCTCCATTTCTCCTCCACGCATTGCCAAACAAGTTTCTTTAAATTTTCTATTACTAGCCACTTGAATCTTGGATGGCCAATTTTGGAGATCAAACAAAAGCGTCAAGCAAAGAAGTTCTCCCATCTTTCTTGTACCCATCAGGAATTCTCTGACCTACCCTTTTAGCACCGAAAACCTTTGCATTTTCTACTAACATATGCAACCAGTTTATTAAGTACCACTGATCTTTGTATACGTTCCAAATTAAGTGCACTTTTGCCCAAAGCACACGATCAGATAGACCCCTGAAGTACACCAGACCAACGAACTACACAGGACATAGCAAACCAGCTGAGCATCTTTGTCCAGTTGCCTGGAAAAGACAGGGACCTCATGTGGACTACATACCAACTAGGCGAGGAATTCGCCGGGTTTGATCAGTGGCATCACTGGCAAAGGCGCGAGGATTGTCTACCGCTCGGCAGCCTCACTGCCCTGTGGGGCTCACTCAATATCGGCCCACACGGCAGCGGCGTGCTGCCCTCTACTGAGTGGCAGAGGATATGCTTCCCTGTCGAAGGACTTCCTGAAACAGCTGGATATGACAAATTCTGTTTTCTTTGTTCACCACCAAGGCACCAAACTGCTTCTCCGTAATCAGCTATAAATAGAGAGCACCCTGGTGAACGCATTCACACAGAGCAAGAAAGAAACTGCAGCTGAGCCCAGCAGCCATGTCGCGGCTTATGCCGCTCCTGCTCCTTTTCTGGTCGTTCTTCACCGGGGCTTCGACGACGGTGAAGCCACCCGGAAAGGTTTCCAGGAGCCAGTTCCCCAAGGGCTTCCTCTTCGGCACTGCATCCTCCGCGTACCAGGTAAGTTCTAGAATCATCTAGAAAGTTGTGGAAACATGAATCATCTCTGCTGCTGTGACGTGATTTAGCATGCTTGCTGCAGTATGAAGGAGCTGTGAGGGAAGGTGGCAGAGGACCCAGCATCTGGGACACCTACACTCACAATCACCCAGGTCTCTCGTTCTGTACTCAAGCTCTACCCATGCATCCATCACTGCTGCTTTTTCTTCAAATTGTCTTTAAAATCAGCAACACTGATTCATCATCCATCTATCAGTAATTCAACATCCACATATCATGGCAGCTGGCAGCGTCAGTGCTACGCATCAAGATGCATAGCATGTGGAATGTACCAACATTTCAGTCTTGACTAAGTAGGTTGCATCTACAGTCAAACATGTTGTCAACTTGGTCAGTGCAAGCTGCTAGAGCAAACAACACTAATGACAAATGTTGTCTGTAAATTACTACCTACCATGCTGTCGGCTAATAATCAACGGCTGAACCATGATTCCCTGAACGGCCGAACCAATTAGAAACTGTTAAGAAGCTCATGATTTGGCCAAAAAAATATATATTAATGAAATAAACTTGCAGACACCGTATCACTCAACTTCCAAGCAATCAATCCACTGAAAATCGTCTACAGCTAGCATAAATTATTTAGACAACGTGATAGCATGATCATGGAGATTCCAAAAACAACACTGATGTAGCATACAACCTGCTGCACACGACGTTGTTTAATAATTTATTTCTAGTCCTTTGACCATGGAAGATATAAGATTATGCAAAGGTAAGTACCATTTGACCAACAAAGGCGATTAATTTGTTGACATGCGATCAGCAGTTGATCGTAACTTGCAACACGTGCATAATAAGATCTTTATTTACACTTGAAAGTCCAAACCAGTTCAGATAACTATATTAAACTGGCTCTAGTAATTGATGGAGCATTCATCAGATTAAAGGAGTTAATTATGTACAAAAGACAAGTTTCTGACATCAAACCTGCTATATTGAATAAGATACAGTACCAAATAGCAACCAAGGAGATTTATTCAAATCTAGATTCTTTAAGTTGATTCATTGTTTTGAGCCCCTATAATTTCACCACAGAGAAGATAGCCAATGGAAGCAACGGAGATATAGCAATTGATTCCTACCACCGGTACCAGGTATCATTCTATAAATAATCATATTAGCTACTCATAATTTACTTTTTCAACATGTATCAGATTTTACTCAGTAAATGCAGGAGGATGTCAAAATCATGAAGGATACAGGCTTTAATGCATACAGATTTTCTATTTCTTGGACACGAATTTTGCCTAGTAAGTTCTTCCAGCATATTCTCATGCACAAAAGATATTCTAACAAAATTGCAGAAGAGCACTGATAGTCTGATACAAATGATTAAATAGACCTGAGATGTGCCATATTGCCTAGATCCATCACCTTTGAACATATCCAAATCGCAACCTGAAAATCCTGATGTGGCAATAATTTGGTACATTTGTTTTTATCTTCGCCCTCTTACAGAAATCTAGGGAAATGCTGTGTAAAAAATACCAAAGTGGTAGGATCCTGTGCAAGTGGGAGCTACATGCAGCAGGCTGCCTCTTTTTTTTTTTTTATCTTCAGAAAACAACAATATATTCTAAACAGAGAATATATAAGAATTAAATAGAACCAATGATTGATTCCAGTCCCTATAGCTAATGTTGATGGAATCATGGATACAGATGGAAAATTGAGTGGAGGGGTCAACATGGAAGGAATCAAATACTACAACAATCTCATTAACAAGCTAATTTCAGAAGGTAAGGACTATGTATACTTCTTCTCGAGCAAAAAAAAAAAGGTTATACATACTTGTTACAAGAAGAGACGAAACTAGTTCCTCATTGCAACTTAATATCTGCAAATGTGCAGGTGTTGAACCATTTGTGACCCTTTTCCACTGGGACTCCCCACAAGCACTAGAGCAGCAGTATGGGGGCTTCTTAAGCCATCTTATCGTGTAAGTAATTTGACCTATCAAGCCATATAACTCTTCATAAATGGAACACCAAACTACATATTTGGATCACTCATAAGAATATTCTTGAATGTACTAATAACGAATAACTAATAGCTTGTGCCAACATAATCAGGGAAGATTTTCGTGATTACGCCGATATCTGCTTCAGGGAGTTTGGTGACAGGGTAAAGAGCTGGATCACATTTAATGAGCCTTGGAGTTTCAGTATTGATGGCTATGCCAGCGGTATACTTGCACCTGGCCGGTGCTCCCCTTGGGAAAATTCAGGATGTACCATGGGAGACTCAGGAAGGGAGCCTTATATTGTAGCTCATAACCAACTTCTCGCTCATGCAGCAGCAGTTCAACTGTACAAAGACAGATACAAGGTACAGATTTAGATTGATTGTTATTACTTCAGCAACCCAAAAAAAGCATAAATTTTCTGTAACATAACACATTCAAGCATGCCAAAAATTTTGTTGCAGTGTGAAATAGTTAGCAGCAATTTAACATCAGAAGCTTTAGTTTTATCTCTTAGTGAACAAAAATGTTTACTTTTGCTGCTAGATGGGTGTTTGCTTTTGCTGATAGATGGACAATGCGTACATCATGGCCACAGGCCAGATATCTTCTAGTTCTAGTGTTCCAGTTAAGGATTAGCAATATAACTGGCCTACATTAAAACACTTGGCTTCAAATTCATAGTCATTTGCATAGAGCTTAACATCTTGCATCTTCACAGTTGATGATGACCATTATTAATCATATAGCAGGACCAAAAAGGAAAAATAGGAATTACTATCGTAAGCAATTGGATGATTCCATACTCAAATTCCAAGAAAGACCAGGATGCTTCCAAGCGTGCATTGGAGTTTATGTATGGCTGGTGAGTTTTCATTAAAACAGACCCTTGCTAAATATTAAGTTCTAATTCACGTTTCATGACATTACTACTGGAAACACAACAACAACAACAACAAAGCCTTTAGTCCCAAGCAAGTTGGGGTAGGCTAGAGATGAAACTCCGAGAGACGACTAAAAAGGAGCAACAACCGGCAAACATTACTACTGGAAATATTCCTGTAAATATTTATCGCTCATCAAGTTCCATGACATTATGATAGTATTCTTGCAAAAAATTTGGCATAAGCGATAATTTGAGCAGGTTCATGGATCCTTTAACCAAGGGGGACTATCCAATCAGCATGAGAACACTGGTTGGTAACAGACTACCTAGGTTCACAAAAGAACAGTCGAAAGCGGTAAATGGGTCATTCGACTTCATCGGACTCAATTACTACACAGCAAGATTTGCTCAGAATGTCAAACACAATACCAATGGCAACATAAGCTATAACAGTGATTCACTTACTAATCAGACAGGTAACCATATTAGCCACATTATTTCAAAATTTATCTCTATTTCATATTCAAGTTGCTCGAGTGAACTAATAGTTTTCTCACATGCAAAAGCAGTGGAAAGAAATGGGGCAGCTATTGGTCCAAAGGTATGATTTTCATAAGCAAAAACAGGGATAAGAATCATACTTTGATAGAAGTAACTGGGTTGGCAACAATGGAATCACTTCATATTACATTTAATAGTTACAAGACAATGGATCATTTCATACTTAGTATAGTAACTCAGTATAGAAAGATATCCCAGAAGAATAAATGGCATAAAATAGCAAGCCATCTTTTTCAGGCTGGATCTCCTTGGCTTTACATCTATCCAAAAGGAATAGAAGAACTCCTTCTGTACACAAAGAAGACATACAACAACCCCACAATCTACATCACAGAAAATGGTAAAGCACCCTAAACACAGTTTATGATATCTTAGCTCTATTGCTTACATAAGAAGCTAGCTGTGACTGATAATATAACTTATTCTGCAGGTGTTGACGAAGTTAACAATGAACACCTATCACTTCAAGAAGCTTTAAATGACCATACAAGAATAGAATTCTACAGGCAACATCTGTTCTACATTCAAAGAGCCATCAAGTAAGTTTTACTACTGCTTGTTGATTCAACAACTGATATCAGAGTGATGAAACTTTAGATATGAAAATTATACAAGCCTAAGTACTAAAGGAAAAAAATATTATTCTAAAGGGAAAAAAATATTATTCTGACATGCCAGGGAAGGAGTTGATGTACGGGGATACTTTGCATGGTCACTATTTGACAACTTCGAGTGGATGGATGGTTATACTGTTAGATTTGGTATTAATTACATTGACTACAAGGATGGTTTGAAAAGATATCCAAAGCGTTCCAGCCAATGGTTTCATAATTTCCTTCATGAATAAAAATTTGTATTGTACAAGTCCAAAGTTTCTTTTATGGAGGAACATTATCAGTGTAACATAAAGTATCTTGAACTATCCAGCCCAGGTGGGTTATGTAATTGAATAATAGTCACCCTGAGACACTTGTAACAGGTGTGACTCATCTCATACCACAGTGGGACGCCGACTTTTATGTCACAGTAAATGACATAATGTGGAGTTATTGCATTGCATTTTTTCGTACTACCTCCATCCAGAAATATAAGCATTTCTGGGTGTAGTCAGAGTCAAACTCCTTTAACTTTGATCATTAATAATAGAAAATTAATAATATCTTATCATATATAGATCATGTTATTAGATTCTTCATGAAAAGACTTTCATAATATGTAACTCTTTATATTAAAAATCATTTAAATTTTTAAATATTATTAGTCAAAATTGATAGAATTTGACTTTGACCAAAGCTAGAAATGGTTATATTTGTGGACGGAGGAAGTAAATTATTAGGACATAACCTTATGCTACTCGAAATTTTATATGTTCCACTCAGTTGGTATATATTATGTGAGAAAAATAAAAAAAAAGGTCAAAAAGTTGAACAAAGTTTCATAAACCTATCAGTTCAGCCTTATAACTTGGCATGCACAACAAATAGGCATCCCCTTAATCTGCATCGCGAGTGTGTGTCTGTAGTGCTTAAACTCTTCTTGATGCAATTATATGTATCTCTAATTTGTATTCAAGAAACAAAAAAAAAAAAAACTTACAGATTGCCGAGACCATGATTTGTGCATTGAGAGAGAGAGAGTGGTGAGGTGCTGGTGTCATACCATACGTGGAGGCGCTTTTGGAGGTTGATTGTGTATTCTCGTGTGACCACCTCAGCCTCCCTGGCCCTGCTGGGGCGCTGCTTCGTCCGCCTCCGTCAGCTTCTGGGCGTCGGCGGCGGCAAGTGGGAAGTGAGAAAATTGTTGTTTTCCTCCGGCAGCCGCTTAGTTGAAGTTAATGCTGGGCCGGGCCACTTTTCCTGGATATCCGCGTTTAAAGGCCCATCCATGGATCAAATTTGGCCGCGGTCTCTTTTTACGCTTCCCTCCTGTACTAGTGTGCATCGAGTTTACGTGTCCATTCCAGTGAAACGTGTTTAGCCCCTTTGTGACATTTCTTGTGGTCAGAATTGCTCTGAATCCCCTGATAAGAAAGGAACAGGATAAAGTTTCGTTTTGAATGGCGTTCCTCTTGCTCTACTAAAGTCGGATTGTGAGTTGGATATAAGAGGATTCAGAGCAATTAATTCTGAACAGTGAAAATATAAAATCCACACTGATAAAGTTGCAAGTTTGGTCCATTTCAAAAAAAAAAAAGAGTTGCAATTTTGGTCGGATTTGATAGCCGGCAACCATTTGGAGCCCAGTTTAGTTTTTCTTATTATATAAGCTTCTCTAACCATCATCAAAGATAATGCATGGGTGGCAGTCATGTTCTCTCCAGTCCACATTGTGCAAGGCGTTAACCTGCATGATTTCCAGTGTAATGCTATATTAATTGGCCGCCGACCGCCGTAACACTGGCTTGGCTAGTTCGAGACATGGGGATAGCAGGTTGAAAATCTCGAGGACAAAAGGCAAGGAATCTTTGCATTTCCAAAACATGCCATGGTGCGCATATTATTGATGAAGGCAGAAGGTGCCGGCATTCGAGATACAAGTGGGGCGGCATTTTTGCAAACTCGTATTTTTTTTACAAATGTCGGCCTTGGGTTTTCATCGTTACCAAAATTCGCTTCCTCGAGTGGATCGGCTGACGTAAAACTTTGTTCTACCTTATGCATGTCTTTTTTTTTTATAGGTTCGCACATATTATTCACAGAGCCCGATAGTGCTCAACCTTTTTTTGCAACCAAACTAAATTTGACTCTATTGAATCACATAATATGATTGAGCCGATTTTCCATCGGATTTACATTAGTGGGTACAAATCTATCTTTGGTAATACTAAAAAAATCATAATCTGTCAAATCTAAGCCCGTCAAACACTTGACATTGTTATATGGCAACAAAGATGAATCGGCTATAGCAACGCAAGCCGATACATCCGCATGCACCATCTCTACATTATCACCAACCCATTGTATTAATAATTGGTGCAAAGTAGATGGAACACATTTATTGGCTTGGATCCAATCACGCCCTAAAATCAAAGTATAGCTCCCCCAAACATCGGCAACAAAGAAAGCGGTAGCCATAGTTTTACTTCTAACGGTGAGCTCCATGGACACGACCCCTTTAGGTTCAATAGGATCTTTTTCTCCCACAGCGTTCAAAGTCATGTTGGTCCGAATGAGTTCATCATCGGTCTTACCTAGCTTCTTAAACAAAGAATATGACATTAGATTAACAATGTCGCATCAATTTATAAGCATATGAGAAATCGATGTACCATCAATATGCCTCTTTATGTAAAGTGGCTTCAAATGGTTATCCGATTCTTGAGGTTTCTCAAAGATAGCATTTTTAGGGCCAAAGTCAAATTGAGCCATAACTTCTTCCTCTTCTACTAAAGAATAGTCCGAAAGAGACAAGCAAATAGTATTAACCTCCGTACCTTCCCGAGGTGGCGTCGGCTCGTAGTCTAGAAGATCATCATTATCAAACTCGAAGATGTCGATGTCCCCCGTAGGCGTGGCGCGGTGGAGTCTTCCACAGGAGTGGCATCGGCTTGGTTCGGCGTCTCTACCGAGGTGGCCGATTCTTCTAGTGGCGGTGAAGTTGAAAGTTCGGGCTTCTTCACCCTCCATTGCTTACTTTGAGGGACCATTGGCTTGACTTTGTTGCATACTTTGTCCCTCTCTTTTTCAGCTTCTCGCTCTCGCATCTCACGTAAGCGTAGTCGATGTAGCTTCTTTTGAGTTCATGTCAAGCCGGAGGGACACCACCTCGGCTATGTGTACTTGGAAGAGGGTTTGCTACCACTAGCTTCGTGATCATGAGAAGCTTTCTCAACCGGATCACTCATCATGATCGGTCCATTGAAGACTCCTCCAATCATACAACCGGTCGTGCCAATTTTCGTGACACCTTCGGATGCATTTTTCTGATTTACAGAAGTTTGGGAAGTATAATCGTTACCTTGCTTGATGTGCCACTCTTGTTTTGGGGCGGCTGCAAAAGTACCTTTCCTTGCATTGATCTGGGTTCGGGCCGATCATGAGCATGGTCGAAGAGCCTTGTGAAGACATCCCCTTTAGGTGCTCCCCACCCCGGATGAAACAGAGGGTATTGCATTGGTGGAATGGGCATCCACGGTCCCATATGTGAATTCCACATCGGGACCGGAGGATAAGGCATGGGAACACACTATGGTGGAGATAAACCGAACATATGTGGAGGAGGAATAGGCAGTCATATTCGGTCTCAACTCTTTGCTAGGACGCTCATCACCATGAGGAGATCTTGGTCGCTTGGCCGACCGATTCCCCAAAATAGTCTTTTGTTGTTTGAATTTTTCCATGAGGTGGTAAAGTGTACTTCTGAAATTTGTCTTCCTTTCCTTGACCTTGCTCTCATTCATCTTACACTTGCTCACTTTGAGATTCTTTGGTTTGATTTTTTTAGGCTGTGGAGCTTGCCCCCCGAATCTCAGGTCTCTAATAGTAACTTTGATAGACTCGTTACCATCGAGAGATTTATCTAGTACCACTTTCCTATAAGTGACAGTGTCACTTGAAGGAGCGGGCCTTTCCTCCCTGATGAGAACATTCTTCCCTTTTGTTGTATCGGCTTGATGTGGCCGAATCAACACCTCAGGGTCGAGATCCAAAGTGTTCATCGGGAACAAGTGTTTATCTATTTGCATTTCTTTGAGACTCAATCGTCTTTCATTGATGGCCGATTGGACCTATCGATGAAAAACATTACAATCAACAGTAACACGAGAATATGAATTGTGCCACTTACAATATGCTCTACGTTTTATTTCCTCCACCGGTGACAATGTATAAGATAACTTAATATACCCACCTTTATGCAGATCATCAAATATTCTATCGCACTTGGCTACATTAAAGGTGTATTTCATATCATCTTTTCGATTCTTATGAACCGGTTTGAGTGTGTCATATGCTAAAGATTTACTCTTAGATGGCCAATTAAATTCTGCAGCAAGTATATCGTTGGATTCATCATCGGTGCTATCCGAATCATATTCAATAACATGAACATTGTGCCGAATTTTATGATCATGCTTTGATTCTTTGCTTCGGCTCTCTTGTGCCGAAGCCTTTTGTTGGAGTTGTGTGAGAGTGATAAAATCACAATCCTCCAACTTTTCCCTAAGATGAGTCCGCAAACTGTTAAAAGCTAGATCGCTCTCTTTTTTAGAAATTGTCACATTAAAGCAACGGTTCTTTATGTCCCTAAACCGCCGAATGAAACTAGCAACCGTCTCATCCTTCCCTTGACTAGCCGATGTTAAGTGTGACAATTTTAATTCATTGTCTCCGGAATAAAAATGATCGTGAAATTTGCGTCCCAAGAATTCCCATATGCAAATGGAATCCGGAGGCAAAGATGAGAACCACGAAAATGCGGTTCCGGTTAATGATAAAGAGAAAAGCCTAATTTTCGCAGCATCAATGTTATTAGCTTCTCCTAGTTGAACAGTGTATTGGCTAATATGTTCCCATGTTGTTTTATTGTCTTCACCACTAAACTTTACAAAATCTGGGACAGCCAACCAAGAGGGTAAGGGACTGAATCAAAGCTCAAGAGATAAGGTTTTTTATAGATTCGGTCTCTTCCTTTCAAATCAACTCCAAGTGTGTCTCGGAATTGTTTAGTCAAATCTTCTTTAAAGTTTGCGATGCATCCTATGTTTGAGGTGGAGTTTCTATGAGTGTTTGCCTGCGCGCTACTTCCCGCCACATTAAATTTTTCATGATATGTTGGATTATGAGATATCCCCATACCGCTTGGTGGAATATGTGATGTACTATATGCGGTGGTGCGGTACGGAGGACCAAAGTTGGACACTTCACTCCATCGGCTAGTAGACGGACTGGGGACGCTATCGATCTGTTCTACATTAATAGGAGACACTACTAAAGTATTAGTTTGCACACTGGTTTAAAAACCCGATTGCCCACTAATCAAATTCAACGGCATACCGTACCATGGTTTTTCAACGTTAGACATGTTAGGCGCCAATGAATTAGCATGAGGCTTATCTACTTGTGTAGCACGATTGATAGTACCAAGATCTTTCAATGACTTTGCTAGGGTTTCTTGAATCATATATTGCATCTCATCTTTTAAAACCTTTTGATTATGAGCGGACGAAGATGAAAGGTCATCAAAAGTAACCACGGGTTGGGTAGATGAACTTACATTGGTAGAACCTGATGTGTACGTGGTTTCCTATCTTCCGTCAGGTCGTGGTAACTCTCGATTTGGTGGAGATACGACACACAATCGATCGGGCCTCAAATCAACACGATTCGAACCCCGCAATCGCAGCACCACTTCTCCTCTGGTTATCAACTGTGCGCAAACAATTGACCTTGCCAAGAAGGCTAATCCCATCCTGCGAATCAAATAACACAACCAAGAACAAGGAAAAACGCAACTTAATTGCGAAATCTGAATTAAATCACGAAGTTGAAAAACCAACAAACTGTCAAACGATGAAACTGTTTAATAACAGAAGAAAACTAATCAAAACCTTTCTCTAAAGATGGCGGCTACTGTTTATATAGAGGTTGTGTTGTCTTTAGGGAGAAACCCTAATACTAATAGGCCTAGAAAGGATACACAGCCCGAAGGCCAAAAGATAGTATCACAGCACCAGGGCAGTTTTTGGATGTTATATTTTTTCAGTGATTCCCAAAGATCTAGAAAGTATTTTCTCACGCGATTAGATCCGTTAGAAAGCTTATCTCCTTAGCTTTCCATACATATCTAGAACGTCCAAAACGGAGCTCGTATGAGACCGGGACATCTATTTTAGTGCAGGCTGCTCCTGGAGTCTCAGTCTCAAACCCAAGTTGTTTGGATCTCCTCTGGGGTCGAACATGCGATGCTGATCTTGAGCATCTCCAAGTCCTTCATGCTTCCCTTGACCCTCTACAATATTTTTAATCATGATAAAGTCATTAGATAGCAATCTATTCCCAAAGGAAGAAAGACATGTGTTTAAAAACAAGCTCACCTCTAATCTCAACTATCGTGCGTGAGTTTCATCTATACTAATTTGAGAAGTTTTGTGTGTATCTAAAGGAGAGATGTCCTCATCATCCTCGTCTTCTTGTTTTGGATTCGTCCTCGACTCAAAGTTCATTATTAGGACCTCGACTCCACCATGCCCTGCAACCTGCATGAAAAGGTGAAGACCACGAGAGTATTTGAACGCAATCACTTAGTGGCTCAAAGATCCTTATAATCTCATCATTCTTCCTTTTTTGATAGAAAGTCGTCCTCAGCTTGCTCTCTTGGGTATCATGATATTTCTGCAAATGGTTAGTAACAGGAGCGCACAAATAGCTAAAAAGATCACGAGATGCAAACAACTCATCTTTGCACACTAAAGGATCATATAGAGTATTTTTATCATAAAAATCAGTAAGATCAATTTTTTGCCAAAATATATTTTTGAAATAATCTACACGATCAGCATCATTATCATTATTATGAGAAGCTATAAAATGTGTTATCTTAGAAAAACAAGATAAACATGACATGTTATGATATTTTGTATTTCCATCATCTAGTTTGTCATTTATTTTCATCATGCAAGAAGATTTCAAATTTGAGCAAATATAAACTCTATGCACCATAAAGACACCTCTAGAATCATAATTGCCTATAAAATAAAAATTGGTTCTAGTTAACAAAGGCAATTCAGGTTTCAAAAATATCATCCTCTCTGCTGTAGCAAGCTCACAAAAAATCATATTCAATATAGCCAATAGTGTTTGGAGAAGACAACAATTCTAGCTCATTATTTTTACATGTAATGGGTGTGAAATGTTTAATTTCAGCACCAGTGAATGGATAAAAATTAGGAGTATCGAATTCATTCACTTCTTGTTGCATAGGGAGAATAGAAATATCTATACACAACCTTTTCTTATTACAAGAACTAGTGCGCAAATCAAACATTGACAAAGATAAATGGATAAAAGTTGATATTAGCGGTTGCTTTACAAAAGTAGGATAGACATAAAATTTCAACGCAACAAAAATATTGTCCCCTTTTGTAGATCGATGTTCAATAAGTTTCTTCTCATTTCAGCAATACCTTTTGGCGTGTTATCATCCGTCTCATCTTGGGCTATACTTGGATCACTGCATATCTCTTTTATCACGTTTGTATCACTTTCATCTTCTTGTTTGATCTCCCTTTCCTGCAAAATGCTAAGTGCAATAGGATATACAGTAGAAAGCTCCTTCTTCAAAGAATATTCATCACAACTAGACATAGATTCAAAAGATGTATCAACAAAAGTTTTTGTCTTTAAAATTTTAGCATCAATCCATGTCCGAGGATATCTTTTTGTTGTATATAAAAATTTTCACCAAGTTAAAGCATGATCAACTAATACATGACCAACATTCAAAATCGTTCTCCTTTCAGATATACAGCATTGTCCAAATATATTATTCATCTCTTTTTCCCAAACAATATATTTAATAGAATCTAAACCATCATATAAAGGAAGAGATAAAAGAATATAATTACTCGTACAAGAAGATGATGTAGCAATGGTCTGAACCTCATACATCTTTCGATCATGTGCGACATCTTTTTGCTGTGGATTACATCTTTTAATGCTTGTCATCATATTCTTCACATACTTAATGCGTTTTGTAAAGTTTGCATCGATATTATCAATGACTCTTTGCAAAGCACTATTCACAATATATTCACTCCTTTTCTTCCTATCATGGTTAGAAAAATAGCATATCGACAGCACAAAATATTATTCCTGCAACTACAATGAGATGGGAGGTGAAAATTCCGCAAAAGAAAACGTCTTATCGAGCTCTGGCAAGATTCTAACCAAAACAAAACAAAGGATGGTGCAACTAGTGGCAGAAGAAATTGAGGAGTCGTAATTCTACAATTACAGGGTCAAATATAGTGCTGATCCGAGTTGGATATGTGAAGCTTGTAGGGCTGAAATAATGATTAGTGAAACACAATTCTATAACAAATATTAGTATTGAATAAGTGTTTTAAGTATTATGTTCTAGTTGTTGACCAAATCTTATAAAAAATTCCATATGTTACAAGAATATGATTGAAGATATCAAATGACAGAACAACACAAACGATAAGGCTTTAGAAATCAGCAAACTCTTCAGCAATTGAAAAAAATCATCAAAGATTAATTTTCGGCTTCTAGATCTTCAAAAAAAATTATTTTTATTTTATTTTTTTGACATTTTTCTCTGAACCAGAGGCATAAATGATGGCACAGACCAAATTTCAAATCAATATGATGAAAGATGTGGCCTGGATAAAATCTCGAATTTTTTGTTAAATCTGTGCTGAAACATCTTAGCACTAAAACAGAAACTTCTATTCTAAATTTTTTTAATTTAGGATCGTCAAAGGATGGGAAATTTTTTGTAGATATTCAAAAAGTAGTTATATGTCTAATTTAGAGTTCAAAAACAAAAGTTATGACTATTTTAATGATGAATCTCCGAATCAGATTTTTTTTGAAAGGCTGAAAACAGATTCGGATTTCAAATTGGATGCGAATTTTATAGACGTTTTTGTGCATGATTGAGCAGCGGATAAATATTAAGAGGTGGATCTGGTTGTGATCGAAATATGGGGTGGGTGAGTGAGATAAAATTTCAATGCAAAAGAAACAATTAGCATATGTGACACGATAACAGATCTGAACACAATGTGGATGAACGATGAAAGAAAACAGATGGATACAAAACGATCACAAAATCCAGCAACCAAATCTCAGACTGTGAATCAAAGAACACAAGCAAGAACAAAGAAGAACGCAACTCAATTGCGAAATCTGAGTTAAATCACGAAGTTTGAAAACCAATAAACCGTCAAACGACGAAACTGTTTGATAACAGAAGAAAACTAATCAAAACATTTCTCTAATAATGGCGGCTACTGTGTATATAGAGGTTGAGATGAACTTAGGGGGAAACCATAATACTAATGGGCCTATAAAAGATACACGACCCAAAGGCTAAAAGATAGTGTCGCAGCACCAGGGCAATTTTTGAACATCATATTGTTTTGACGATTCCTAGAGATCTAAGAAGTATTTTCACATGGGATTAGATCCGTTGTAAAGCTTATCTTCTTAGCTTTTCATACATACTAAGAATGTTTAAAACGGAGCTCGTATGAGACCGAGACATCTATTTTAGTGCAGGCTGCTGCTGGAGTCCGAGTCAGACTCAAACCGAAGTTGTTTGAATCTCCTCTAGGGTCGAACGTACGATGCTTATCTTGAGCATCTCTAAGTCCTTCTTCATGCTTCTCTTGACCTTCTTCAATATTACTAATCATGATAAAGTCATTAGGTAGCAATCTATTCTCAAAGTAAGGAAGACGTGTTTAGAAACGAGCTCACCTCTAATCTCAACTGTCGTGTGTGAGTTTCATCAATACTAATTTGAGTAGTATTGTGTGTATCTAAAAGGGAGATGTCCTCATCAGACCCTACGGTTTTTTCGTCGAGGATGGTAGGAAGAGCGGTCTCCATGACTTGAGAGATCGCCCCATGACGATCTTTCTTGAAGCATGCCAAGAATTCTCGGAGCTCCTGATCTTCCCCCGCCTTGTGCTCCTGTTCCTCGCACGCCATGTGCTGCTCCTCCACGACCTTTTGCCGTTCTAGGAACAACTTCTGTGCCTCTTCGGGAACTTCCTCCAACGATGGCATCATGATGTTCTTTGACGATATCTCGAAAGACATGATGTGGATAAGATGATTCGGTTTGTATAACCGAAACCTTTCTTCCCCAGCGGAGTCACCAAAAAGTGTGTTGATGCCGAAATCGGGTTCAGGACAGCACACTACGCGTACGTCCGTGTGCGGAACATCGATGTTGCTCTGACGAAAATCACCACGAGCACCTAGAAAACCCACCTCGGGAGAGACCCCATCGGAGGAGGATCTTCTTAGAGTTTATCCGGGCTCGGTCAGGCCAGCCAGATCGCTTTCACACATCGTCGAGAATAAAGAAGAACAGAATTGGGCTCCAGTAAAGAGATTAGTGTTTGGAGAGGTAAAAAACGTCAAGGCAAGTTTGCAGAGTTGATTGGGCTCTCTCTCAATCGGGCTGATGCCTCTTTTTACAGAGGTGGGGTGGTCTTATCCCGAAAAGTTTTGGATCCTACAATTTAAGAAAGAAATAACAACCGAAATCGACATCACCGAATAGTCGGGCACATTGCCGGATACTCCGGTCTTTGGACACTCTGGGACAACGCCGGACAGTCCATCGTGTAAACTCTGGGACCTGAAAGGGCTTACCGGATAGTCCGCTGACACGTCGAACACTTCGGTGGGCAAAACCACCGGATCCGAGACGGCTTGTCGGACAGTCCGACGACAGGCCGGACATTTCGGTGGGCTCGGAGCCCCAACCCGAGAAGGGTTGCCGGAGGATCTGGAATACACCGGACGGTGGGCGAAAAGGCCCAAACCCAAGAAGATTTGTCGGAGACTCCGACATCGTGCCGGACACTCTGGTAGCACCAATTTTTGAGTGGTAGTTGTTCCTATAGTTTTTTTTTAAAAAAAAATTCAGAAACCAGGTACGCACTGCCGTTGACGCCAAAACCAATACAAATTAGAGTTATTTACTTTTATTTTTCCTCCAAACAATAAAAAAAATAATCGCTTAAAAATCGAAAGGAGATTTTTTGTTTCAAAATGGAATGTTTTTTATGTCGTTACTGCTGCTCTCTCCATCCTAAAATAAATAAAGTTTTTTTACTTTTAAAAATCAATATTTGGCTTTTCATCTTATTAAAAAATTACAAAATGTAAAAACAGATAAGTCACACTTTATTTAGAAAATATTTTTTTTTCTAAACAAAATTGTGAAACGCAATCGTATAAATTACAAATTGAATATTTTAACATGGGAAAATTCAGGGTGTTACACATGGGCTTCCAGATGCATGATTGAAGATTCGAAGGTGAGCCATGAACAGCTTTGCCCTCCGAGGCAAACGGTTCGTTGAAACCGACAAGAGTTAATACTTTATTTCTCCCCAGCCTACAATTTTATCCTTTATTTGTCCCTGTTCAAACCAACTTCCAGCTAGTACCCAAATTTTAAGATTCTATCCTTTTTTATCTCTTTCCGTTAAAAATCTAGCTTTTGCTGTTCCG
Source organism: Zoysia japonica (assembly GCA_001602275.1). Classification (NCBI taxonomy): domain Eukaryota; kingdom Viridiplantae; phylum Streptophyta; class Magnoliopsida; order Poales; family Poaceae; genus Zoysia; species Zoysia japonica. The sequence continues at coordinate 2,048,593 of BCLF01000035.1, forward strand.
TCCACGCCAGCACGCCGTTACAAAATTTTGAAAATCCAAAATGCCCCTGCCTTATTCAATCGATCTCTGTTCGACAGTCGGGCGCACGCGAGCAGAGACTCTAGCATGGGCGAGCCGCCGCCGCCACATGGCCCTGAGCCGCCGCCGTCGCCACCGCCGCCGGCTGCCCCTGAGACCCCGACGCTGCCTCCTGGCCCTGAGCCCCGGAAGCCGCCTCCTGGCCGTGAACACCCGACGCCACCTCCTGGAGCTGCGCCCAAGACCTCGACGCCGGCTTGCCCTGCGCTCATGCCCCCGCCGGCGTCGTCTGCTACGAAGCCGCCGGCGTCCTGTGCTCCGAAGCCACCGGCGTCGACTGCGCCCAAGCAAACGCAAGCAGCAGAGGCAGTGCAGCTGCCTCCTGTTCCAGAGTGGGCAGGCGACGAGCCTCCGTTGGGCGAGACTTCGAGGGCGCCTGAGGCTGTTCCTGCTTTCCCATCCTCTATTTCTCGTTCAATGAAATGGATTCCAAAAGGGTAAGTTCAATTTCCCAATTTTCTTGTTCATTCTAGGTTTAGGGTTAGGGTTCTCAATCTGGTGAGCTTCCATTTCGTATTTAGGATGGATCATAGCTCAGCTTGTAGAATTGTTATTAGGATTCCTGCGTATGTAGAGCTGCCATGTGAGGAATATCATGTGACTGAAGACCTCAAATTTGTAGTGGACAGAGACATCACGAATTGGATGGATTTTTTCACAGACTTAGAGGCAAAGATTAAGCATGGCAGTGAACAAGAGCTTCATGTATATGTTGTGGACAAAAATAATGGGCAGGATATTCATATTGAATCCGATAGTGCATTGCTTAATGCATTTTCTCAATGTTGGGAGATAAGGAGGCTTCACTTAAAGGAAATTGTACATGACTTAGATGGAAGCGAACATGACACCACCAACAATGCTGTTGTCCCGTGTACACCCTCCTTGCAGCACCACCTAGCCCAAGTGAACATCTTTGTGCACTTCTAATTTATTTATGGATGCTCGAATATGCATATCTCAAATTACTATGATGCTCCAAATTGTAGATGTCCATATGATTTATATTTCTTGTTTACATTTTATAAGAGAATATTATTAAAATGTGCTTCCAATATGAATTCTGAGATAGGGCATATGTTCTCATTTGATTCAATTAGGGACAAATAAGGGATAAGTACAGCACTAACCAAAAAAGGGCACAAAAGGGATAGAATCTTATAATTTGGGTACTAGCTCGAAGTTGGTTTGAACAGGGACAAATAAGGGATAAAATTGTAGACCGGGGGGAAATAAGGTATTAACTCAACCGACAATATATGAGCATACTGGAGTTTAAGCAAAAATACGTGGATTCCGCAGCACGTGCGTCGCGCCGTGTCTCGCTGTCTGCATGCTGCCGGACTGGCGAGATGGTGGACGGAAACTATTAGTGTTCTCGAGATGTGGCTCGCTCCGACTCGTCGTCGAACTATATCTGGGCATTGGGCCGTGCCTTTTTGGGCCGGCATGTGGCCCGAAGATTTTGGCGTGGCCCGGGCACGGCATGGCCCGGTGAGCCACGGGCCCGTGCTGGCACGGCCCGGTCAGGTGGGCCGTGCTTGGGCCGACCCCCATGCACGGGCACGTCCCAAAAAGGGGGCGGCCCGGTAGGCGGTTCTAGCCTTGCAGGCCGCCAAACTCCGTCGCGGCCCCCATCCCCCATCTCCACGTGGCCCACATCCCCTCGCGGCCCAGTCGCTCGTCATATAAAAACCCGCACTCCCGCAAACCCTACCCCGCCGCTCCCTTTCATCGTTCTTGGTTCCTGCCATCGCAGGCGCGCAGCCACCCCGCCTGGCCCCTTCGAGCCGCTCGCCACCTCCACCTCGTCTTGTCTCCACCCACGCGCCGCCGTC
>BCLF01000035.1:2052056-2072898 GCA_001602275.1 Zoysia japonica
TTTCTAGTAGTGCATGGCGGGTTGTGCCTCGGCCGACCGCTGCGCCCGTGCTGGTCGGGCCGTGCCGTCGGCCCAGCCGGGCGGCCCGAATGCCCAGGTATACGTCGAACACGTGTGCGGCCTTGCATTTCTTCTGGTTTGGTTAAAGTTAAATTTTTTAACTTTTCTTAATCTCTTCTTTATCCCTTACATGTTTTCTTTTTTACAGTAGTTTTAATGTCCGTGCTGCTACTAGGGTCTAAAAAATATTAACTTAAAAATAATATTAATACTAAAATAAATTTGTTTTTTTTCAACAACTTTCTTTGGATCTTATATACTCCCTCTGTTCTTTTTTACAGTAGTTTTAATGTTCGTGCTGCTACTACGGTCTAAAAATTATTAACTTAAAAATAATATTAATATTAAAATAAATTTGTTTTATTTTTTAACAACTTTCTTTGATCTTATATACTCCCTTCGTTCTTTTTTGCAGTAGTTTTAATGTACGTGCTGCTAATACGGTCTAAAAAATATTAAATTAAAAATAATATTAATATTAAAATAAATTTGTTTTGTTTTCAACAACTTTCTTTAGATTTTATATACTCCTCCTGTTTTTAAATTGATGTCGCTGTTTACTTTCGCTGTTAAATTTATGGGTTAATTGGATTGATGTCCTTATACTTTTGTTGTTTTTAAAAACTGCCCTTGAACTTCTCCAATTTATGCCATTATAATTCCGGCGTAATTTAAAATATGCCGATATATGTACTTACATGTACTTTCCTATGGGAAAAATTGCCCCTTATCCTCTCCATTTAGAGCACGCCCGCGCCCGAGGAGCTCCTCGGAAAGAAGAGCCGCGCCCGGCGCCGCCGTTTATCTCGATTCGCTTCCTAACGGGAAAGGGCGGTTTCGGAAACACGCTCGCCGCCGGCAGTCGCCGCTGTTGCCACGGTCACAGTCCCAGCTTCGTACCAGCTGCTCCAGCGGTTACTCCACACTCACGCGCGCGGCGGGACCTTGAGCTCACCGAGGTCAGCAGCAACACGGAGCTCTGGAAGCTGCTGATGAAGACCACGTCCAAGTCAATCATCGTGATAGAGGACATTGATTGCTCCGTCGATCGAGGTGGAGCTCGAGGAGGGACGTGGCCTGAACGATGGACGCGGGGAGCAGACCTCGTGGAGCTCGCCCAGCCCTGCCGCGCACTTGCGCTTCGCTCGACGAGGCCAGCGTCCGGTGTTGGCATGCTCGACAGGCCAGCGTCGTCCTGCTCTTCCCCGACATCGGTCGGTGTGATGGGGCGGCGACCGAACGCGTCGCCCGCGGCGTCGGCCGAGCCGCTGCTCCCGTCACCGCTGAAGCGCGGGGGGCGAGCGCTGGATCGGCGCGTTACGCGGCTGGACGACGAGTTGCAGCGGTTCCGCTCGTGCCTGCGCGGGCTGTGCATGGACCACTCGGGCCCGGCGGGCGCTGCGCTGTCGTGGCTGCTCTTCCTCGTCCTCGCCGTGCTCGTCCCCGACATCGCGCACTTCCTGCTCGTCTTCCGCGACACGGGGCGACCCTTCTCCGGCGTCGTGCAGCTCTCGCTCTCCGCGGCGGCAGCCGCGGGCTTCCTCTGCCTCTTCGCGTCCTTCCGCCGCATCAGGATCCGCCGCCTGCTCTACCACGACAAGCTCCGTACCAAGAGCGACCGCGTCTGGATCCCTTGAGATGGCGTCCCCACCGGACTGCGGCGCGGTGGACGCTGCGGGGCTGGTCCCCATCGGACGGCAGCGCCACGCTGCGGGGGTGGTCCTCGATGGCGCGCAGCTCCCGCTTCAGGCGGGCCACCTCCAGGGCCACCGCCGCCGCGACATCCTCGTCGCCGGTCCCGTCGCCTTTGACAGGCGGAAGAAGATGGTCTCGTCGTGGGGGTGGATAAGGGCATCTTGGTCCATACAAAAATACGACACACTGCAGGTGGGCTGCAACGTTTTCATAGATTTATATGGGCATTTGGAATTACATCGGAATTATAATGGCATAAATCTGCGTACAAAAAGTTAAAAGGCTGTTTTTAAAATCAATAAAAATATAAGGGCATCATTCCAATTAACTCTAGATTTGTAAGAGTGCCTATGAAGAGATTTTATTCATAAAATTTGTAAAAAAGATAACTTTGGTTGCATTTTTTGTATGTATGTAGTCTAACCATCTTTGTTTAAGATATTTTATCATGTGTATATAGAAAAGAAAAAATGTGTTTTTTAAGTAGTAGAGATACACACAACAAAATATTCTCAACAGAGATGGATTAGACAATGTTTACACGAAAACATGCATTCAGAGTTATTTTTTTTTACAAATATGACGAATAAAATATCTCCACAGATACTCTTTACAAATCTAACGAATGAGCTCTTCTGAATCTTCGAGATCTTGGACTCACACGATGTTAGTTAACAAAACGCAACTATCCAGAACAAATATGTGAGATTCTAAGAAAGTTGTTAAAAAACAAATTTATTTTAATATTAATATATTGTTTTTTAAATTAATACTTTTCCTTAGCGGTATCATTAGCACATACATTGAGACTAATAATATTTTAAAAATTATATAATTATTAATAATCAAAGTAATAAAGGTTTAATTTGAGTAAACCTAAAATACTTATATTTTCTCCGGATTTAAAATTTTGGCATTATTGACTTTTAGCATCAACTGTGACTGTTCATTTATTTAAAAAATATTCAAATATGTAAAATTGTTCCTATTGTTTTAAATATCACTCACGATAAAAGTAACTTTTATAACAAAATATGTTATATTTCTCATATTTTTTTAAATAAGATGAATGATCAAAGTTCTTTAAAAATTAATGATATTAATATTTTAAAACCAAAAGAAATATTTTGTAACGAAGCGAGTACTAAAGGTTTGTTTAAATCCGGTCGACTAAATTAATTATTTTCTTATAAACAGTTGGATTACTAGAAGGATTAATTTTTAGTTCACTCATGAACTAATTGTTTTTCAAGAGAATTAATAAGGACTAATAATTTGTAGGTATTATAAAATGTCTAAAATATCTATAATTTTTCCAAAAAGTAACACAACATGGATCCAAATGGATCCAAACAAACATTGACCAAAAGTTAGTCAGGGGCAAAAACAGATATTTTATTAGAAGATGGATTAACAATTAATCATACCTCCAAATAAACAATAAACAAATAATTAGTTGACTAGCCAAAACTAATAATTAGGCGACTCAATCAAACAGTCCCTAATACAAGCGCAGCGCAAGTAGAGAAGAATCGAGAGCATCTGTGTCCGTGGAGGCACCAGATCTCTCTCAGCACAGCCGGGGCGCTTTGGTCGTGTTTGTTTCCACTGGGTATTCTCATACGCAGCTTTTGAACCATAGATTTTGAATAGTTAGGTTGTGAAAAGTTGTGAGCATAAAAGTTGATACATGTTTGTTTGTCTGGATTGCATTAGTACTGTTCCACTAGTAAAAGTCTGAAAATCCTTAAGTGCTTGCTGCGATGTTACTTTTTTCATCCCAAATTACTTTACTTGTCGTTCTTGCTTCTCAATACAACTTTTTTTTTCTAATACATTTTTAACTTTATCTCTTTTCTCTTTATTTTCAGCAAATTTCATCTTTTTCACCCTTCTTAATTCTCGTGTCCACAACCAGAATGACAATTAAAAAGAGACGGAGGCAGTAATATTTTTTTTCATATATGATTAATTCAAATTGGATAGCGCATAAATAAATTTGCGAAAAAGGTGAGAAACTAATTAGCCGGCAAATTTGCATTTAAATAATTAAATTCAATTTCAAATTATGAGGCTAAATATTCCAAACTCAGAATTTGATGGAACTCAAAGTGCATCTACATGAAGAGCTCGATGAAACGAAACTCACGGAATAACTTTGTAAAATTTTGAAAATTTGAGAGAACTTTCTTGAATTCTCGAAGACTAACCATTCAAAATTAAATTCAAGTTCAAATTACAGAACTAAATGTTCCAAACTCAAAACTCGGTGTAACTCGAATGGCACCTACACGAAGAGTTCGACAACACGAAACTAACGGAGTAACTTTAGAAAATTTTGGAATCTTGAAAGAACTTCTTTGAATTGCCGAAGGTTAACCGTTCAAAATTAAATTCAAGTTTAAATTACGATACTAAACATTTCAAACTCAAAACTCGGAGGGTACATACACGAAAAGCTCGACGAGATGAAACTAACAAAATAATTTGAGAGAACTGTTTTGAATTTTTAAAGATTAACCATTCAAAATTAAATTCAAGGATACTATGGTCTTTTGGTTAGACAAAATCGGTCGATTCCGAGATTCAACAAATAGCTGGCTGCGATTGCGAGAATCGATGGATAAAATCGAATCGTTTCGTTTTCAGCAGCGATTGTAGAAGCGGAATCTCACAATCCCTAGTGCAAACAAACGGGGCCACGACGCGCGGGACGACACCCGGGGATGGGATGGACTGGACGCAGGCAGTTGTCGCGTTTATCGGCGAGAGTAGCGCCGGAGCCCCCCGCCACGCGGCCTGTGGCATTGACGTGTGGAATAAATGGGTAATCCGGGTAAACCCCTGCATTGCTTCTCGACCGAGTTGGTCACGGTGGAAACAGCTTCTTGCGACGTTGCGTACCGAAACACCGTGGAAACAATTTCATGCGTACCGAACTGTTTTGACCAAGCCATTAGTGCGGAAGTGCCAAAATGGTACGAGTAATACTCAGTGCCGGCTTAGAGGTATGGCCACAGGGGCGTCGGTTTAAAGTCCAGCCTAAAAGGGTCTCAAATTTTAAAGTGTATCTATATGTATTATGTAAAAAAAAATTATTACTATAAACTCACATATACCGCTACTACCAATAGTTATTAGTCATGCTTTAATTGTTCTATGTTTTTATGTAGAAAGGCCCATAGGATGGTGGTGTGATATTTTTTTTATTTATATTTTCATCTATTTATCTCTAATTAAACTATGTTTTACATTATTTTGTTTTAACTTTATAGACTATTGCATAAATGCTATTGCCCATCAAAGTTAGGTTCTAATTCCAGTGGAAAGCAGCAAAATTATTTTGTATTATTTTAGTGGCTTAAAATTATACCAACAAGGATGCTTGAATTTTTTTTTTAAGTCATTGGGACATTAGTTCATATTTTTCTTGTCATTTGTTCTTAGATATTTCTCTTGCTTAATGAATTCTACTGAAGTTTTAACTCTTAAATGTCTAGTTTTTGAAGTACTAATTAATAGTACATATAGATTATTTTTACGGTACTCGTCTTGAGGGCCTTTATCTTAGGTTCGCCCTAAGGCCCTACAAACAATAGAGCCGGCACTGGTAATACTTCTTATTTTGCTCCTAGTTTATACTGTACCATTTATTCGTTATTAATGGTGTACCATCTATAAGCAAATACCTATTCCCTCTAAGTACTATTATTCTTTAAATTTTAGATATATTTTGAGTCAAACACTGAGAACATAAATTGCAAATAACTTTAAAGTCGTTAAGTTTAAAAATATGAAAATTATATTAATAGATTTGTTTTTAAAATTTTTTAATAAAAATATACATATGTCACTTTTAAATAAAAACTTATAAAAAAATAAAAAATAAAATTGTATTTTAAAAACCGTGCCATTGTCCAAACGTCAAAAAAATATTGGACCGGAGGTAGTACTCTCTCCATTTTTGAATTGATGTTGCCGTTGCATTTAAATATCAACTTTGACTACTCGTTTTATTCAAAAAATTTCAATAAATGCCATATGTTTTGTTATAATTTGATTTATCATTAGAGTTATTTGGATCACAGCTTCAAATTTTACACATTTGAATAAGTTTTTTTGATAAAACTAATGGTCAAAGTTAAACTCTAAAATCAACAACAACATTAATTTAAGAATGGAAGGAATAATTTTTATCTTTGTTACAACCACACAAGTTTGTAATTATTTTTCATGAACATTACATCGACGATGACAAAAAGTTGCGCGTAGCGAGGGTGTTAGTACATCTTTAACCACCACACCCCCTTCCAAAAAAAAAAAAGAGGTACTAAAACTTTATCAGCGGAGCTTGTGATTACCGCACTTGGATTAGTAAAGCACAAAGTAGTACGACTCCATTAGCAAGAAATTTTCAGGGTCCTCTGCTCTCCACGAAGGTATCTTTCACGGATCGCATGATAGTACCTCTTACCTTTGACGATAAGTTAATGCGCACCCCTTTTCTTCCTTTTTGTTCGAGAAACCCCCTTTTCTTCCCCGTTGCATTCACCTTGTTTGGACTTTCGCTATCATGGCTTTTGTAAACAAAGCGAAGCTTAGTGAGTGCGGTTAAGCACACATCAACTCGCGGCGCAGCGTTCGGCCAGCACCACACGCAAAAAAGGGGAAGCTTCCCCGAGCAAGACACGACGCGGACGACACGAGTTGCAAGACCTGGGATCCGGCAGGCTGCTGGGGTCAGGCCAACAGCGGACGCGTCCCATCCACTCAAACCAAACCGACACGGCGAGGCGCGCGCCAGAAAACCGTGAGCGCGCCGCCACGCGGAAATTACCCACGGGACCCTTGCACCCACGGAGACCCTTGCACCCCGCGGGACGCCACGCGGGGAAACCCACGACCGTGACCGCCGAACCGGAGGGCGCAGCCTGTCACGGGGTCACGCTTCCGCCGTTCTGCGACACCTATATAAACCCAGCACACACCACCACTCCACCCCATCGCAGCGCAACGCTCGAACAGAGTGGCCCACACGCAACGCAAAGCAGAGCGGAGCACACCCGCCCCTTGGCCCTTGCTTGCTTCTATAGCCTCCGCGTGCCTCGCAGGTCCTCCAGGAAGAAGAAGAAGAAGAAAGGCCAGGATGGCTTCCCGCGGCGCTGTGCTCGTCGCCGTGCTGGCCGTCTTCCTCTTCGCTTCCTCCGCGTCGGCGCAGGATTTCACGGCGCCATCGTCAGCGCCTGCACCGTCACCGGACGCCGGGGCGGCAGCTGGGCCGGCTTCCGCGGTGCTGGCCGTTGCGTGCTCCGCGCTGGCGTCCCTGCTCGCGGCGTCCCTCGTAAACTAAATGCACTTCTGCGGGCCTTCCGGTTCCACTTCCCGAGATGTTTCGGCAGGAGGTTGTGTGAGATGCGAGATGGGATAGATGGTAGTTTGACGTTTGCTCGTGACATTCTTTTTGTACAAAATATACTTCTATGTGCCTTTATTATATATTATTATGTATGAATAAATAAAGCGAGATGATCTTGCCCTCTAGCGTATGAGGATAAAAAAAACTCCTCTGTTTCTGCGTCCTTGCATCGATCGATCAAGAACGGTCTTTTCTCGACTTTTCGGCGCCGGTATTGATTGTAGGCAGGAATGAAAAAAGGATTCAGCTCGTAGGTTCTTTCGCAAACTAACTCGGCTCTTAACAAATTTCAGTTTAAAAATAAATAAAAATTTGACTCGATCGTAATTCGATCGGCCCTCACAATTTTTAGTTTATTTTCTTCGCTTCATTTTCAACACCCCCCCCCCCCTAATTGTAGACCGCACGCGATCTCTCTTCAGTTTTCTGCTCAACATCAGAGATTCATCTTGGTTCTTTTCACTTCTTTCTGTGCATCTTTCAAAATTCTGCAGCGTTACAGAATTTTGTAGCCTCCAAAGAATGTTTTATGCACTTCATGATAAAGCAGTACTCACATCCAGGGGCGGAGACAGGACCGGTGCTGCCGCACCGGTCCTACATCCATTTTGTCTGTTAAAAATAGATAAAAATCAGCTAAAAATACTTTAAGTTTCATCCAATTTCCCTGGTTTTAACACCTGTCCAAGTATTAGCCCCAGGCACAAGATCATCTTGGCTCCGCCACTGCTCACATCAGTGGCCGCCGTCCACGTCCGAATCCATCATCTGAATGAGGACGACCGCGACATGACATTTACCGTAAAACATTCCTAAACAGTGGTGAAGTACTCGTATCAACTTAAAACAAATTTGCAATTTGCATTAACTCTGGTTTTAGTTTACATATGTAACCGAGCGATATCCTTGTGAGAAGGATAGAGTGCATGGACGTTCCGGTGCCAACCCTTGATTCACAACAAATCTCAGGATATCAGGGAAAGATATTACAACAATCAGAATTTCTACACATTTCATAGCTCCCTAATCACGATCTATTCATGCCATAGTTGCAGATCATGACGTTGCATCTGTAGGCTTATCACTTCTGATTCCTTCCATCCTCATATCGTTATCGTTAGTACGTTTGGAAGATGATTTAATTTTAATTTTAAACTAGATTGATTGCCCTAAAATCAGTTTGAGAATGGAAGGAGTAAAGCTAATCATTTTACCATACCGATTGTACCAAAATAATATCATGGGCAACTTTGTCACAAGTCAATCGAAACATAGACCCTGGAAATTATATAAAAAAAATTCCCATCACAAGACGACTAGAATCATAATATGAACCATGTAATAAAAGTATATATATATAAGGGGTTATTTGAACTTTGGCTATACTTGATAGGAGTAAATTGGACTTTATCCTATTTAAAATAAATGTATGGGCAAAGATGCAATTAGATAAGAAAAAACAAGAAACAGCTTAGAGCATCTCCATCGGTTCCTTATAATATTTACTCCCTAAAGCTAGATTTAAAAAGTTCTCAAAAGATATTGGGAGTAAAATAATTGACCTCCTCCAACAACTCCCAATAATAGTTCTTAAAATGATTTTCATTATAGTCACATCATCGGTGTGCATCATTTGCGAATCCCGTCGAACTAATTCCATTGTAGAGTAGACTCGCGCGCTGCTTGTCATCCGGATCGATTTAGTCAATGCTCACGCTCACTAATAAAAACAAAAGTAGGCTGAGGAACTGAGGTGTTCTTGGCTTGTATTTTTTTTCCCTTGGCCGCTATACTATTCTGATCGTACTGATGACGTCTTATAACGTTCGATCATTTCACTTTTTGGCTACAACATTTTTCATCGTTCACATGTACTACTGTACATCAGCTATGATCGTGCCTGTACATGAATGGTTGGCAAAGCAAAAAAAACTATGATGAGAACAGAGATGGGAGCTAGTATGATTTTGACTTAGAACCACCGGATTTCAGCGTTTCGGGAGTTCCGCCGAGGTCCCTAAACTTGGGGAATGAAACACTCCATTTAGAAACTAAGTATGTTTAGGAACTTGATTTAGAGAATTGTTGGAGAGGTATTTTTTTCAATAACTTCCTATATTTTTATTTAGAGATTTACTTTAGGGAATCATTGAAGATGCTCTTAGCTTCCAAACACCACCATCTAGTTTCTTTATCATAAATCAATTTATAGATATTATGTATGTAAACCAGTTTTTAAGAAACCACGCTGGTCCCAAATAGGCTCTTAGCTGGTGTTCAGCTTCAGATGAGCTCGCTTATCATCCTTAAACGGATGGCCTGCTTTCCTTCGACTCCGGCCGGTTTCTGGGTTCAGACCATCCATGCGTTTTGTCTGTCCCTAACGTGTCACGGATAGAAATCAAAACCTCATTCGTCGGTTTGGCCAACGGGTACAAACCACGGTGAGGCACCAGACCTCATGCGTCGTTGGTCCATCGAGTACAAACTACAATGAGATGAAAAGATTATCATAATAGCGGATGGCACCATCCTAATAGTGAATGGAAACATCATATCAAAATAATGGTGACCGACATGCAAAGGTCATGCCCGAAAGCCCATGTTTTCAGCTTGCTTGCGCAGGGTTCTTTCTATGTCCTTGCTGTAAGTACTATCAAAGAAAAAATTGGTGAAATTGACCTGCATTTGGATCATACATTTGGATCATAAACATTTGCATGGCTAAGCATATGCATGATAGATAGTTGCCACAATTGAAGCAACTTGCCTGGATATTCACATGTTTGACTTTAGTGGAGATTGGAAAGCTTCATCCGGCAACAGTCGCATACACATCATCATTTTATTATGTTGAGCATACAATGTACGTGCTGCCAATTATGAGATTAACAAACAATAGTCTCTGCTTTGCACAGCCATGCATGTGCGCCCAAATATCTGTCGTTTAAGTCCAAAAGGAGAAAGCATTATTCAGATAGTTTGCATAGATAACACGACACCTTCAGTGCTATAATCATTGGAGGTTATAACAAATTGCAGTTTCTGTTATATCCTGTACATATGCATATAGGCATCATGCAACAACATTAGCCTGCGAGAGTATTAGCGCACATAAAGCACCGGCAGCAAATTTTTCGGCATCCACATGCATGTCGGTTGAACCAAGATTAAAAAAAATGTTCATAGGCAAGTTCATCTACCACGAGAAGACTGAAGATATTTATTTTTACTTTACAGTTTATAATAGTCATATGCTGCAAACATATTTAACTTTCTTTTTTATTATGTTGGAACTCGTAATCAAGGTTTTCTCTTTGAAGATTTAATTTTCCACATTTTGAATTTTGACCACAATTCAAAATTTCAAATTTAGATTTGAATTCTTGTAATAAGTACTATAAAATTACCAAAATCATTATACAATCACAAAGGATAATTTTGTCTATTCAAACTAAAAGTTAACGCCCATTTGAGTCACTTAACAGACTTATGTTACAATTGAGGTTATCTTTCAAAAAGTTATGGCTTAATCACAAAATCTGAAAATCAATGATTGAATCACAATTTGACTTCACATCTATGGTCGAAACACCATTGTCCCTAAAAATTATAGAAGTATGAACTCGCAATACATGAAATTTATTTTCTTTCATGTCCCAAATTCAAATCAGATTCAAACTTGTTTCCTTTTACAAGGAGGCACATTGCCTACGACCATTTCCTCACCATTAGATTCTAACACACCTGGTGGGACCTACTTCTCCCATCATCTTTGAGTTTCAACATGATCGCAACATGTGTTTGATCTAAATGTCAAAGTAAAAAAAAAATATGATATGCATGTAGTCTTGCAAGAAAACTCACATATGGTTTTTTTATATGAAGAAAAGCATGGCAAGACGTGTAAGACATTCATCACCATCCGTGTGGGTTCTCTTTGGATCAATGTTCCCATGGGTTGAGTCGCTTCGCTCCACAGCCGCATCGCCAGTGGTGTTGGCTCATGAAAAAGAAGCCAACTCCAAGCTTGAACAAGGCTTCACTCTTGTTGTGTCTAAAGCTGCAAAATGCACTCTAATAATGTGCACAAGGCATCTACCTCAAGTGCAATTCATCCTTGCTCCTCCAAGCCTTCAAGTTCCAACCTTCCAAAGCATGAAGCAAAGCCAAAACTCTCGTCGCATGACATTGGGAGAATGGTGCTTGATGGCTATTTTGGCTCATAGTAGCGCTCTTTCATTTTCTTGTTTCAAATTATTGGCTGCCATTTGTTGTCGAAGTGCAACCAACATATCTTATTTTTGTTGAAGGGTCGTTGTTTGTTGATGTAGTGCGGCTAGATCATCTTTTTTTTGCCAAAGTAAAGTTGTTAGATGAGTCATTTCCTCATCAGCAGATTGACCATCATTTGTGACCATTACTTCTTTGCGGCTTGGTTCACCTTCTATATGGTATGGACCGATCGAGCCTGCAGTATCTAAGACTCATTTTCAATACAAGTTAAATCATTATACATGGGGTTATAAGACCCTATGTACATTGAATATTGCCCGAGTTTGTTTGACTACGGAATATAGGCCGGTAATCTACATCTTTTTTATGTTTATTTCTCTTAAAATGTGGTGAAAGAGGAAGATATCTCACTTGAATTCCCTTCTGGTGATCCCCATGTGCATGGATGTGAACACCTCATATGATTTTTGTGAGGTCTTTTTCTCTATTGTCCATGTAGAGAAGCTTGATGTAGAACACTTTTCACTAATTCATCTGCTTGGCAACTTGGTAAGAGAATATTTGACCCTTCTATTCAGCTTTCTTTGCACGAGTATTTGCAACTTGCTTAGCACGTTTTTCATGCCTAGGATCTTTCTTCACAAATTCTTGATGTTCTAGCCATTTGGACATAGTTTCAACACACCTCATCATCTCTCCGTCAATGCTATCATCTGATGCAGATACTGCAGGGAGCCAATGAATTCAAATCTTGACAAATCGTTTTCTCCAAAGAAGCTTGAAGAGTTCGCCAAGACTTACAACTGTTCTTTTCATGTTCCATAATGGTGTCAACGATGAAATTCCCATTTGACTTCACCATGATAGGATCATCTACTGTCGCTAGGAAATCTGCCAATATTCAGCAAACATTGTGTAGATGCCTTTAGCAACTCTTAGCAACCAATAACATTGTGATGATATTAAGCGTCGCTAAAGGTGTCAACACAATGTTCGTCGAACATTGGCAGATTTCCTAGCGGCAGTTGATGATCCTATCATGGTGAATTCAAATAGGGATTTCATCGTTGACACTATTATGACATACAAAAAGAATAGTCGTAAGTTGCAAAGTGCAGCTTATCGAGCTCTTCAAGCTTCTTAGGAAAGAACTATTTGTCAAATTCATTTGCTTCCTGGAGTGTCTGCATCAGATTATAGCATCGACGGAGAGATGAGGAAGCGTGTTGAAACTATGTCCAAGTGGCTAGAATATCAAGAATTTGTGAAGAAAAATCCTAGGCATGAAAAGTGTGCTAAGCAACCTGCAAATATTCATGCAAGGCGAGCTGAATAGAAGGGTCAAATATTCTCTCGCCAAGTTGCTAAGAAGATGAATTAGTGGTAATAACAAAGCGTGCTACATCAAGCTTCGCTCCATGGACAACAAAGAAAAAGATCTCATGAAAATTATGAGGTGTCCACATCCATGCTCGTCGGGATCACTAGAAGGGGTGACAACTCAAGAGAGATATCTTCCTTTTCAACACATTTTAAGAGAAATAAACCTCAAAAAAATAATGTAGATTGTCGTCCTATATCCCAATAGTCAAACAAACTCGGGTAATGATTCAATGTATGTAGGGTCTTATAACCCCATGTATAGTGATTTAACTTGTATTCAAAATGAGTCTTGAATACTACAAGCTCGAGCAGTTCATACCATATAGAGGGTGAACCGTCGCATAGAAGTAATGGCCAAAAATGATGGTTGATCTGCTGATGAGAAAATGACTCATCTAACAACTTTATTTCGACAAAAAAAAGATGACCTAGCCGCATTACATCAACAAACAGCGGCCCTTCAATAAAAATAAAATGAGTTGGTTGCACTTCAGCAACAAATGGCAGCCAATAATTTGAGACAAGAAAATGAAAGGAGCGCTGCTATGAGCCAAAATAACCATCAAGCACCATCATCTCCAATTAGCTTTGAGGCGATTGAAGGAATGATTGCCAAGAGTGTGAAAACTCAATATATGCAAACACACTATTCCATACGTCCGAGGACTTACCTACTGAAGATCAACATGGTGCCATTCCCAAATAATGGTCTTCATGAACATGTGGCCCACTTCCTAACGGCTTTTCACGACACACCACATTATGGAGCTCTATTGTCGGGTCTTGTATTTACTTCCTAATTGGCACCCGGTTCTATTTGAACTTGGGAGCAAATACAAGATGCTTTCCATGAGAGCTACTATAGCACTCAACGAATGGTTGGAATTATGGAATTACCGCAACTCTCCAGAGATATAACTAAAAAACTGTTGATTTTATTAGTAGGTGGAGAAATCTAAGTCTGCATTGCCCATAGCCAATCACTAAACCGGAAGCGGTGCATATGTGCATGAACAATTTGAGCCCCGATATGGCTACATATCTTCAAATTGTATGACTAATCAATTTTGAAGAGGTGGCCTCAAAAGCCACAGATATTGAGAACTGCAACCTGTCACAAGAATACCAAGATTATTTGGAAAGCCCATGGAGAAAAGTGGCCAACGTGATATGTCGTCCACTGACCCAAAATCAACACATGCAATGAAAAGAACGGTCTTACCACCGCAACTATGTCCAAGAAATATCCTTATGAGAGATCAAGAAAATATAAATGCACAAGCTCCTAGGAGGCCAACTTGTAGTGAGCGACAAAGTAGAGAATATTCATTCTCAGCTGAGGAAGTAGAGAATCTTTTCATGGGATTACCGGAGCTAAATCTTATTGAGTTTCTAAAACCAAAAAGATCTGAAAAGGCTGCAAAGTTCTAGGAAATAAATTTCTGCCACTACCATTGTATCTTCGCCATACACTCTAGGATTGTTTTGTGGTGAAGAATATCATGCAGAAAATGATTGTTGATGGAACCATACATGCTAACCTTCTTAAAAATATTAAGAAAGGGAAGATGGTGGCCACATCAAATGCGGCAAGTGTTGAGGATCATGTGGTGAGTTGTGCAAATTCAAATATAATGCCAACTTGTGATCAAAATATTAAGAAAGTGTTGAGGATCATGTGGCAAATCAAAGTTAAGCGACAAATTGAAAGCAAGGCTCTCTTTTACTGGACTCCAAAATGTAGATAATCAGCCCCTTGAAGAACAAGACAGTGTTGACAGCAACTCTGAAGGCAACGCATGAGGTTGGCGAGCTTCCCCCAAAATGTACGGGAGTACGAGGACAAGCTCCCCTAAGAATTTGTGACTCTCACCACACGAGTCTATGAGGATGATGATGAACATCTCCACTACCCTAAAGAAGATGAAGAGGTTCACTATGGAACCTATTTTATGATGGGGTCTCGAAGGAGAGCCCGAAGCCCTTGATACAGTTGGGAAAGCAAAAAAGATTTGAGAAATTTTTTCCTCAAAGTGAACTAGCATGTGAGCCAGACTACCAGCTTGATCGACGATGAAGACCAGAGAACCAAACTGGAACATGGCATTTTGATCCATGAAACCATCTGATTGAGCTTGGTTCCTGGCACATATCTGTTTTTGAGGGAAAGGGAACACCTCCCAACACCACTAGTGAAGCTCACATTTAGATTGAACATTGCAGAGGTTATATGTTGTGAAGGCACAAATTCTATCACTTCAACTTGCAGTTGAGTCATCATAAGGAATAACTCTCCTTCAGAAAATGCTACATAATTTATCGTTCAAGTTTTTCCTTTATCCATAGCTAACTTGGAAGATCTCGACCCCATAATATTATGATAATCGTGGTGAAGGCACAAATTACTCAAGTTTGATGAGGGTGGCGAAGATGTGTGTGATGCTATCTTCTTTGATATCGTGTTATTCACACAGATAGGACATTATCATAGTGTTCACTGAGAGCTTGGCTTTGCCTCATGCCGGTACACTGATAGATGAGTCTTAGCTTCATTGGTGTTCTAGCACCATTTGCTAAATCAGCAGCTTATATGGCTGCTATATGACAGCACAGCAGCCACCCTAGTAGCTTAGCTTCCTTAAAAAGTAAGTCTAGGTAGTAGTAGTCAAATTAGGTTTGATTTAAGAGTAATTACAGCTGGCCCTGCTGCAGCAAGTTGTATTCAATTTTGGTTTGTCTTATGCTAGTTAGCTGCAACAATCAAGTTGTATTTGACTTGTAACCTCTCTATATATGCCATTATGGCCAATGATCAAATCAGTCATTCCATAGAGATCAAAAACAGCAGCCCTATACACAAGTTCTCTTCTAACATTCGGTATCAAAGCCCTGTTGTGATCCATGGCATCGGCTCCGACAAGAGAAGATGCTTCCCAGTATGTCTACTGCTGCCGTTCCCCTTCCAGGACTAGGCGAGGACGTCGACGGCCTGAACTGAACTCATCGTCGGCGTGTGGTGAAGGAAGTCGGTGGGACGCCCGTATCCTCAACTCACCCGCACCAACTATGAGGACTGGAGCCTCTTAATGCGTGTGAAGCTTAAAGCTCGGGGTTTGTGGGATGCCATCGAGTTTGAAGATGTCAACCACCAAGATGACAGCATGGCGGCGGTCGATGCTTTCCTCTCTGTTGTTCCCCAGGAGATGATCCGCTCCCTAGCGACCAAGAGGACAGCGAAGGAAGCGTGGGAAGCAATCAAGGTGATCCACGTCGGCTCCGATTGCGCAAGGAAGTCGACGTTGCAGCGGCTCCGCCGAGAGTAGGAACTGATCTCGTTCTATGATGGAGAACAAGTCGACGAATTTGCACTTCCTCTCCAAAATGATGAGCTACCTTAACATCTCTAACGAGGAGATCATCGAGCAGACGGCTGTCGAGAAGCTGTTCCAAGCCGTCCCCGACAAGTACTCGCAGATTGCGCTCTCAGTTGAGACATTGCTTGACACCATCGAGTCTCGATCGAAGAGGTCACTGGGCTCCGTCTTCACCGAATCATGTCGGTGGCAAACTGCTTCTTACAAAAGAGC
The DNA here is from genome assembly GCA_001602275.1 of Zoysia japonica. Lineage (NCBI taxonomy): Eukaryota > Viridiplantae > Streptophyta > Magnoliopsida > Poales > Poaceae > Zoysia > Zoysia japonica. The sequence continues at coordinate 2,068,434 of BCLF01000035.1, forward strand.
AGTGGCAAGCAAGGATGAAGGAGCATCATACTGGCATCTTCATCTCAAGGAGACCAAGGTGGTCACGGCGGATCGCGCCGTCCACCAAGAAGGTCAAAGAATCATGGTGGCTCCGACGGAAACAAAGGATCTCGCGATGCTCCGCGCAACTCAATCGAAGATTCTCCCTGCAATAATTGATGCCAGAATTGCAGAAAATTGGGCCACTGGATCAAGGATTGCCGCAAGCCACAGCGGAGACAAGCCAATCTCGTCGCTGAAGAAGATGAAGGTCCTGGGCTGCTCATGGCCGAAGTATGCACCACACCAAAGCAAAGCTTGGTGCCGCGCGTGGAGGACCACGCCGCCAAACCCGAACAAGGTGCTGCTGCCCTTCCCAAGATTCACTTGGAGGAGCCCTGCGCACAAGTCAACCTCGTCGACAATGTTCATCAAGGAGATAAATGGAACCTCGACACTGGTGCAACAAACTACATGACCGATTGCCGTGATGTCTTCTCCAAGCTGGATCAGCGCATCACTGTCATGGTCTACTTCGGTTATGGCTCACTAGTGAACATTGAAGGGCAAGGTACCGTCATCTTCTCCAGCGCCAGCAGTGAACATCGTGCCTTCACAGGTGTCTACTATATCCATCGGCTAAAGAACAACATCACCTCCGTGGGTCAACTCGACAAGAATGGCGCAATAGTGGAGATCAATGATGGCATGCTGCGCATCTGGGATCACAACCAAAAGGTGCTCACAAAGGTTCGGCTGTAATTTTTTTTTTGCGACAGAGCGCAGCTATAATCGACTCTGTCATGCGCCTCGACATTGCGCAGCCACTCTGTCTCGCCGCTTGGTGCGCGATTACATTGCTTGTAGATGGCATGAGAGGTTTGGCCACATCAACTCCGATGTGCTTCAACTGCTAGCGAAGGAGATGGTCTGAGGACTACCCACGCTTGATCATGCGAACCAATTCTGTGACACTTGTGTCCTTACCAAGCAGCGATGGACGCCATTCCCGTCGCAGGCAAAGCTCCGCGCTGAGCATGCCCTCAACCTCGTCCACAGTGACATCTGGCCCTGTCACTCCGACAACCCCCGGCGGCAAGTACTTTCCCTTGCTGGTCGATGACTACAGCTGCTACATGTGGGTGGTACTGCTGGTGGCCAAGAGTGACGCAATGACAACGACCATGAAGTTCGAGGCCGCAGCAGAACTGGAGAGTGGCCGCAAGCCACAGATCCTGCGCACGGAATACGGCGGCGAGTTCGCATCTGTCGAGTTTAGAGACTACTGTGCATCCGCAGGCATTCAACGCCACCACTCAATGCCATATTCGCCGCCATAGAACAACGTTGTGGAGTGGCGCAACCAGACAATTGTGGCGACAGTGTGTAGCTTGCTCAAGCAGCACGACATGCCAGCAAAGTTCTGGGGAGAAGCGGTCACAACGGCTGTCTTTTTTGCTCAACAAAACACCTACCAAGGCTCTTGACGACAAGACACCATATGAGGCTTGGTACGGTAAGAAGTCGACAGTAAGCTACTTCCACGTGTTCGGTTGCATGGCATTCATGAAGAAGACGAAGCCGAACCAGTACAAGCTTGAAGACCGTAGCATCCCCGGCATCTTCATCGGCTATGAGGCAAGCACCAAGGTGTATATGGAGTTTGACCCTGTGTCACGACATGGCCACATCACACATTATGTTGTGTTCGATGAAAAACATGGATGGGATTGGAGCAAAGAAGACGATGATGTGAAGCGCACCAAGGACTTCGTCATCGAGTCATCAACCTTGGTGTACAATACCCCCTCGCCACCGATTCCAGATCATGGGGGTGCCAATCCAGTCTTCAGCACGCCACCGGCTTTGTCGCCTCAAGCCGCAGCACCGCCGCCTACTCCGGCTCCAGCACCGGCGGTCGAGTTTCACAACACAACCCTCCAATGCTAAAGAACAGCTTGATGCAGAACATGGCAACACACCCATGCATTTTCGTCGAGTGGACAATGTCCTTGGCGATGACGCAACACTGCCTAGCATGGCCGTGCACGAGCTTGGCATCTTGTCGAGCTCCCGCCTGGACAACGTCCAATTGAACTTCGGTAGGTTTATAAGCTAAAGAAGGACGTCGCCGGCAAGATCGTTCGCCACAAAGCCCGCCTTGTTGCTAAAGGCTATGTCCATCATGCCAGCATCGACTTCGACAAAGTCTTTGCACTAGTGGCTTGACTTGAGTCTGTGAGGCTCATGATCGCCATCACGGCGCAAGCCGACTGGAAGCTCCAACACCTTGATATCAAGTCAACCTTCCTCAACGGTGATCTCAAGGAGGAAGTCTATGTCGAGAAGCCACCTGGCTTCACCGTCGAAGGAAAGGAGCACCTTGTCTATCGGCTTGACAAAGCGCTCTATGGGTTGCACCAAGCGCCTCGTGCATGGAACATTAAGCTGGACTCTAGTTTGCTTGAGCTCGGCTTCAAGCGATGCACCTTTGAGCATGACATATATACCCGCGGCAACGGTCATCCTAGTAGGAGTCTATGTCGATAATCTCATCATCATTGCTAGCAATTCAAAAGAGATCGAGAAGTTCATGGTGGAGAGGAAGGTGAAGTTCAAGATGAGTGACCTTGGGTTGCTCTCCTTCTACAATGGGATTGAAGTGAAGCAGGGGAATGCAGAATTTTCTCTCTCTTCCAATCCGCCTACGCTGTCAAGATCCTCACCACTGCTGGAATGCAAGTACAACCCTTGCATGGAGCCCATGGAACCACGATTAAAGCTAAGCAAGGTGACTCGGCGCCTGCGGCAATGCAACGCTCTACAAAAGCATTGTCGAAAGCCTGAGCTACCTCACGCACAAGGCCCGACATTAACATTGCTGTCAGGTACGTGAGTCGCCTAATGGAGGCCCCAACGATAGAGCACTTTGCTGCAGTCAAATGAATTCTTCGTTACCTTGTAGGCACTTTGTCCTACAGGCTATACTACGAGAAGGGAGGAAGAGACGGCGCCAAGCTTGTCGGCTACACTGATAGCGACATGGCAGGCGACATCAACACATGAAAGAGCACCATCGAATGCATCTTCTTCCTCGGTGGTTGCCCAATCAGCTAGTACTCGCTGAAACAGTGAGTTGTGGCACTCTCATGTGAGGTAGAGTACATTGTTGCTGCCTCTGCCGCTTGCTAAGGAATTTGGCTTGCAAGACTGCTTGGAGAACTGCTGGGTAGAGAAGCTGATCCATTCGAGCTGAAGATGGACAACAAAGCAACCATTGAATTGAGCAAAAATCTTGTCTTCCATGAGCGCAGCAAACATATCGACAAAAGGTACCACTTCATTAGGGACTATGTTGAATAAGGCAGCGTAAGGGTGAACACAGCACTAAAGATCAATTGGCTGATATCCTGACCAAGCCATTGGGAAGGATAATATTTTAAGAGCTACGCAACAAAATCGGAATGCTTGAAGCTTAGAAGCCAAGACTCAAGGGGTGATTGATAGATGAGTCTTAGCTTTATCAGTATTCTAGCACCATGACCTAAATCAGCAGCTTGTATGGCTGCTATATGACAGCACAACAGCCACCCTAGTAGCTTAGCTTCCTTAGGTAGTAGTAGTCAAATTGGGTTTGATTTAGGAGTAATTACAGCTGGCACTACAACAGCAAGTTGTATTCAATTTTGGCTTGTCTTATGCTGGTTAGCTGCAGAAGTAAAAGTTGTATTTGACTTGTACCCTCTATATATATGCTACTATGGCCAAGAAATGCAATTAGCCGTTCCATAAAGATAAAAAAAACAGCAGCCCTAAACTCCAGTCCTCTTCTAACATACACCAAACGCACAAATCTGAACCAAATGATCACCCAAATCACTGGGCTCTATGTTGATATTAAAGCAACCCTTTAATCCTCATATATCAATTATACTTTGTATTAATAGTTATGAACTTTCTCATCCCAAATAGGGAGTGTGGCTAAGGAGTATTCTCCCTATCAAAATAAGAAAATAATCAAGGGCGATAAGAAATAATATGAAAGTATTAGTAGACCCTACAATTTGGTGTGCATTCATATGACAAAAGCATCCATACTACAAGATCGAATTTCATGAGAATGCACATAAAATGATTTAAGGGCACTTAACTTCTTGTTGTAGTGGGAGTTGCTCTACAGTTTGAAATGATTGACTGTATCAATCTGTATACAACGGGTCCGTAACATATATTCAGCTAAATGCATATAACCAAAACATGAAAACAAATTCAATATAATAACATCATTTATACAACAAAACAAATTCACTATGACAATGATATGAATGCGTACCACCTGATGCTATAAGAGCTTGGGTTAAGAATCAATTGATCAGGTATGTAACTTTTAGAGTTTTAGGGACCTAAGCATAATAGAAACTAAGTTATGGTGGCTTATGTCAAAAAATACAGAGGTTCAACGGTG
>BCLF01000035.1:2078540-2090032 GCA_001602275.1 Zoysia japonica
GCGACGCGCAGCGCTGCCGGCAGCGCGCAGCACTGCAGGCGAACATTTTTCGGCTGCCGCCGCCAGAGCTCCCGACGAAGGCGGCTGGAACTGAGAAAGAGGAGAAATGAGTTAGCGTTAGGGTTGGAAAGAACCCCACCCTTTTTATACTCTCCGAAAAAAGAGTGCGTCCATCAGATCTAGATCCCACGGTCCAGATCGCACGATGGATAAATAGGCTAGATTTGGCCCAAAAGGGAGAGTGAAATTTTGGCACAAGCGCAGGTTGGCTTGTCCGAATTGCAAAAGGGCAATGTGCCAGGCCGAATTTCAATTTCGGCCAAAAAGAAAAGTTTTTCCATTTCTTTTTCAAAGGCATTTTTAATTGATTAATTAGGTAATTTTTTACCTAATTAAATCTGTTAAAATTTGAACCAACGGGGTAATTTTGACAGAACAGAAAAATAAAGTAAATGCTTCTAAAAATTAAAAAAATTTGTTTTCCGCAGCGTACTTAAAGAAATTATTTTCAGTATTAAATTCGAACCAACGGGAGAATTTAATTTTAAAAAAATAGTAATAAATTTCAGATAATTATGATATTGTTATTTTCTGACCAACGTTGATAATAACAGTATTATAATTTTTGTAATTGACATTTTATGCATTATTTCTATTTCTGCCCAACGGTGACATAGATTTAATGTATAATATAAAATTATGTGTCATATTTTTGACTAACGTTGAAAATAAAACATATAATTTTACTGTTATTATGTTCTCACTTTATTTGATTTATTTACAGGCGGATACAACTTAATGAGTTGTATCAAAGAGATTCCCACTCTCAAAGGTGACAACTATAGAGAGTGGAAGAAAATGATAGACCTAGCGTTTATCTTGGCTGAGGTGGACTGGGTCCTCATCACAGCATATCCCACTGAGCCTGAGGAGCCAGTGAGAAAAGAAAATGAGGCTGAGGCTACTTGGCTGACCAGACAAAGGGACTATGCTCCTTTAAAGATGTTCTATGACTTTGAGCATAGAAAATAGACCACAGCCAACAAGAAGTGTATGGCTGTGATAAAGAACATGATTGAGCCTGCAATTGTAGTTTCAATCGCGGAGTGTGACACCGTCACAGAGTACCTTGAAAAAATAAAGAGTCAGTTTACTGGCTCTTCAAAGACATACGCCACACAAGTTATTAAACAACTTGTGACAGAAATGTACTCTGGTGGTAACGGTGGCATTAGAGAGCACATACTGAGAATGAGCAACATGGCATCTAAGCTCAAACCAATGGATCTGGGTCTCAAGGATACACTCTTTATTCATCTGATTTTTGCTTCCTTGCCAAAAGAGTTTGACAACTTTGTTGTCAACTACAATATGCAACCCGAGTCTTGGGACTTGAAAAAGTGCATAGCAATGTGTGTGCAAGAGGAGGATAGAATTAAAGCTTCACATGGTGATTCTATCAACTATGTGAAGGATAACAAAAGAAAGAACTTCAACAGCTACTCCTCAAAAAACAAGGGAAAAGCCCTGTCCATCAGCCTCAACAGAACAAATTTACTGTAGACAAGGATCAGTGTCTTCACTGCAAGAAGACGGGACACTACAAAAAAGATTGTCCCTCCTATTTAAAGATGATCATGGCAAAGAAAGGTGAGAACATTATTACCTTTATAAATGAATCTCTATATGTGCAATATTCGAAATCTACTTGGTGGATTGACTCTGTAGCAATTGTTCATGTTGCTAATTCATTGCAGAGATTCCGTTCAATGAGGACTACGCAAAGAAGAGAAAGATGCATTAAAGTTGCAAATGGAGTTCAAGCTGAAGTTGAAGCCGTTGGCGATCTTTCATTAGAGCTAGCTGATGCCTTTATTCTTATACTTAGAGATGTTCTCTATGTAACCTCTCTACAGAGGAATTTGATTAGCGTTTCATGTTTGATAATAATGGTTATGATTGTCATTTTAGAAATGGTAAGTGTGAAATAATATTTAATAAAGAATGTGTTGGTCTTGCCATCTTACAAAATGAGCTTTATTTGCTATCACTACGTGATGATGTGAATATCGTATGCGATAATGATAACGTTACGTGCGAGATAAACGAATCCTCGTCCATGAATGAAAATAGAAAACGAAAAAAGAACTTTAGATGAGTCGTCGAAATTATGGCACTGTCGTTTAGGCTATATTTCGAGGTGGAGAATGGAAAGACTAGTTAAGAATAATATTCTTCCTCCACTAGAATTCTCAGACTTAGAATAATGTCGAAACTGCATTAAAAGAAAATATGTAAAGAAAATTAAGAAAGATGTAAAAAGAAGCACAGGAGTTCTACAAATTATTCACACGGATATTTGTGGTCCCTTTTCTGTGAAGAGTATAGATGGTTATGACTCGTTCATAACATTTACGGATGATTACTCCCGATATAGATATATTTATCCAATCAAAGAAAGAAATGAAGTCTTGATAAATTTAAGATATTTAAGGCTGAAGTTGAAAACCAACACGATTTAAAGATAAAGATAGTCCGATCTGATCGTGGGGGGAGTACTATGGTCGACATACCCCGTATGGACAAGTTCCTGAACCTTTTGCAAGGTTTCTACAGGAAAATAGAATAGTGGCCCAGTATTTTACACCGGGCGAACCTCACCAAAATGGAGTAGTTGAAAGACGCAACCGTACCCTGATGGATATGGTGCGAAGCATGATGAGCTATTCCACACTGCCATTGAGTTTGTGGATGGAGGCGTTAAAAACTGTCATTCATATTCTCAACAGAGTACCAAGTAAGTCGGTGCCGAAAACACCGTACGAACTGTAGACAGGTAGAGTTCCCACGTTAAACCACTTACGAGTGTGGGGGAGCCCAACTGAGGCTAAAGTATTTAACCTAAACATTGGGAAGCGTGATCTCAAAACTGTGAGTTGCCATTTTATTGGTTACCCAGAAAAGTCAAAAGGTTATCGTTTCTACTGTCCAGACAGACATACAAAGTTTGTAGAAACGAGACACGCTGTCTTCCTTGAGGATGAGATGATGAGGGGGAGCATGGTAGCTCGAGAGATTAACCTTGAAGAGAAGCGGGCGTATGCGCCCACTCCGATGATTCAAGAGCCATTCTTTACACTACCTGCTGTCGCTGCACTGACAGTGCAAGATACTGTGGTGCAAGCACCTGTTATTATTACTTCTGTGGTAACAATGAATGAGAATGAGGAACCTGTTTCTCAAGATCCAATAGAACCCATTGCCACAGATGAAGGGGAGCAAGAACAGCCTCAAACAGAAAATGTACAGAATGAAAAGGCCCCGAGGAGGTCTCAAAGAGTAAAAAGATCAGCTATTCCTGATGACTATGAAGTTTATCAGACAGAAGAATTTCAAATAGAGGATGATCCCACCTCATTTGAAGAAGCCATGAGAAGCGAAAACTCTTTAAAATAGCTTGAGGCCATGGAAGAAGAAATAAAGTCCATGAAGGCTAATAAAGTCTGCGACTTGGAAGTAATTCGTAAAAGAGCCAAAACAGTAGGCTGTAAATGGGTCTACAAGACAAAACTCGACTCCTAAGGGAATGTAGAAAGATATAAAGTACGACTCGTAGCAAAAGGCTTTACTTAAAGAGAAGCGATTGATTACAATGAGACATTTTCTCCGGTCTCATGTAAAGATTCCTTCAGAATCATAATGGCACTATTGCCTCATTATGATTTAGAGTTACATCAGATGGATGTAAAGACAGCATTTCTCAATGAGGATTTGGAGGAAAATGTTTACATGGCACAATCGAAAGGTTTTATCATAGAAGAAAATGAAAGAATGAGATGCCGTCTAAAGAAATCGATTTATGGGTTAAAGCAAGCTTTAAGACAATGGTACTTGAAGTTTGACAGCACGATAAAGAAATTTGGGTTTAAAAAAAATATTGAAGACAACTGTGTTTATTCAAAGTTCAAAGATGGAAAGTTTATCTTCCTAATCCTGTATGTGAATGATATCCTACTAGCTAGTAGTGACGTCAATCTGCTACTGGAGACAAAGAAGATTTTGTCCTCAAACTTTAACATGAAAGATCTTGGTGAAGCTTCATTCGTTATAGGAATCGAAATTCACCGAGATAGAAACAAAAAGGTATTGGAACTGTCACAAAAGGCATACATAGAGAAAGTATTAAAGAAATATGGTATGCATAAATATAGTCCATCACCTGCACCTATAGTCAAGGGCGACAGATATGGAGATTTTCAATGCCCTAGGAACCAATATGAGATTGATCAAATGAAAGCGGTTCTATATGCTTCAGCTGTCGGAAGCTTACAGTATGCTCAAGTATGTATACGCCCTGACTTAACATTTGTTACCGGGTTACTTAGCAGATTACAGAGCAATCCTAGAATAGAGCATTGAAAATTGATAAAGAAAGTCTTGCGTTATTTGTAAGGAATAAAAAGCCTCATGATGACATACAGAAAATCAGATTCACTCTATATAGTGGGGTATACAGATTTTGATTATGCGGGAGATGATAGAAAATCTACATCCGGATATGTGTTTACTCTCGCTGGAGGAGCTATTTCATGAAAAAGCTCAAAGCAAACCGTCAATACATTGTCCATAATGTATGCCGAGTTTGTTGCATGTTATGAGGCTACGGGGCAGGTGAACTGGCTTAAAAAGTTCATACCCGGTTTAAAAGTGCTTGACGACATCTATAGACCACTTAAGTTGTACTGCGATAACGAACCCACAGTAACGTATGCACACAACAATAAGTCAAGTGGTGCTGCCAAACACATTGACATAAAGTACTATGTTGTGAAAGATAAAGTTCGGGATCAAATCATAAGTCTTGAGCATATAAACACCGCAAAGATGCTAGCGGAGCCGCTTACTAAAGGCTTATCACACAAAGTATTTATTGAACATGTTACCGGCATGGGTTTAAGGGAAAGCCTATGATTCCTGAACTAAAAGATGGCCCAAAAAAAATAGTAACTATTTTAGAATAGAAAAATGTATTGTAGCTGTTAAGTCTCTCGGCGATTGACCGTGACGATGAGACAGTTCTATGCATCAATCTATAATGGAATGAGTGAAGTTAAAAAGTAATAAAGATAAAAGTATAAAGTGAGATCAAGGGGGAGAATGTTAGAAATTAATCTCCACCCGTTTTGGCCCAACGGTCTTAATGGGCCTTTGATCTAATCGCGCCATGATCGGAGGCGCCCAACCCATTATGGCTGGTGGGCCTCTGTCGCCAGCGGCACAATAAATAGAGGTGAGGGGCCGGCCGAGACTCCATGACTTAAGTTCATCCGTACCGCCGCACCCCACCAACATCCCTAAACCCGATGTGTGAGAGGACACTGTGCCGACAGGAAGCACCATCGCCGTCACTGCCATGACGACCACCGTCACCGGGAGATCCGTCACCGGGAGATCGATGACGTTACCGTGACTCCAACGTCACTGCCCTCTCCACCGACCGACGCTGCTAAGCGCAGAGGATCGCACCGATAAAAGTCAGATGGCCGGATCGTCTTTCTCGACTCCGACGACCGAATCCGAAGGTATTGACCACCTCTGAACCACAGATCTATAACCGATAGAGAAACTTTCGGATCTACACTCTTAGACATTAGAAAAAGATAACAACAGGATGGGGCTTCGCTGCAGCAGGGACTGCACGCAAGTGGCCAGAGCGGTGCTGCTCTGGTGGGACTTGGCGGTCTTCGCTGCGGCAGGGACGCAGGCAGCCAGAGCGGAGCAGAGCTTCGGCTGGGACTGGGCGAGAGCAGTGCCGGCGTGGTGAGAGGGCGGGAGCAGCGCCGGCGTGGTTCTTCTGCCTTCACGATCCGCACGAGCAGGAAAATTTGCGATGCTTTCGGCTTGAGGAAACAGAACGCTGCCGACATGGCTGTTTCAAATTTAGCTAACGGTGATGTTTTAGATAGTCTGTTTGTTGAACCTCTACATTTTGTGAGCGTTTCATTTTACAAACTAGCTAAAAGCAGTCTATTTGAATTTTCTTCTGCCTAACCTTGGAGATGTTCTTAAGCAAAATGCGTGGTTTCGGCAGGAACCACGCGCCGGATCGGAGAGATGTCGTGCAACCCACTTGATCTGATAGTAACTGCCCTTGCCTGTTTTTGCGTTCGCTTTTGATTCGCCGTGGAGCCGATGCGGTATCGTGCCATGGCCCTCCGCGTCGAGCGGCGAGGAAAAAGATAAACAGATTTTCTCAGCATTACTTTACAAAGTGTCATCTGTTTAGATTTAACATATCAACGATTCAAATTTACTTCGACTTAGATCTACAAGTTTTATTTTAAAAAAATTATTTGTTATAAATCTAATTTACACTGCATGTGATAGGTGATAATGACTTTTTATTTTCTCATGAAAAAGCACCCATCACTTCGCGTCTGACCCATCACATCGTGTCTGCACGGTGGCTGCGAGATGTGTTAAAAGTGTTGGTGATGTGCATCGCTCCGAGTCGCCAACTCGCCATCAGTTCCTCGAACTCGCGTGCACCCTGGCATTTCTTCCAACTCAAGTCGTTACAAGTTACTCCTTTGTTTTTTTTTTATTGGATGCTTTAAAAGTGGACACGAAAATTAAAAAAAATAAAAAATAAAAAATCTAAAAAATAAAAATAAAGAGAAAAAAATATAAATATAAATATATTAAAAATAAAAAAAGATATATTATAATGCAAAGATGACACAGATAATATGAAACGGAGGGAGTAATTCGTTGTTATATTGAGAGCTGATCGAACGGTGTACGTCCTGGTGCAGTATGTTGAAGTACTTGATATGAACATTGTACGTACCGGAATAATCGAGGGCATCTATGTGTCCATGATTGCGCCACTCTAAATTTTTCACGCAAGGATCCCGTGCCGTGCACTGCAGTCACCCCTGGGTGGGCTTCGGACCTACCTGCCAACGACACGGTAGTGCTGGACAGTACGGCAAAAGGATCTGTTTCCCATTTTTCTCTCTCGACATATGTTGGACGCTTTGAAATGTTACTTTTCAACCAGCTGGGGTCGCGGCTGGCAGCGCCACCTGAGGAACGGTGAACGGCCGTGATGGGCCTTTATCTTCTATGGCAAAATTTGTCATATTTAATACTACTGATTCATCGTAGAATCAACGATAATAATAGACACATGATTCATCAGTTATACTTGTTTGAATAGATTAATGCAAATCCACTTAAGAAATAATCTTAAACCATAGAGCATTGGTTCAATGACGGGTAGTTAAAATTGAGTATGACAAAGTTTTTATTTTTTTTCTAATACTACAAAATTTAAATTGATGCAGAACAGTTGCAACAATGAAATATTCCATGTCAATCCTGAATGCAATATTATGGGATATTAATTTCTAAGATGTAATCAAATAAATTACAAACTGAATATTTCAATTTTGGGAAAAATTGTGTTACACATGGGCTTCCAGATGCATGCATGAACGAGGGCGCCACCTGAACAGCTTTGCCCTCCGAGGCTGATGGTTCGGTCAAACCGGCAATCAGTTACATGAACAAACTTGCGCGTAGCTAAATGCGTGGATTCGGCAGCACTCGCGCACCAGATCGGAGAGATGCCGTGAAATCCACTTGGATCTTTTGATTTGTTTCCGTGGAGCCGAGGAAAAGCGCCCGTCGCGTCGTGTCTCCACGCAGCCGGCGAGACTGGCGGCGAGACGGCGATGGAAATTATTGGTGTTTCCGCGATGTGCCTCGCTCCGAGTCCCCGTCGATGGCCATTGCATTTTATGCTTCCAATTCGTTACCAGTTAGCAGTTCGTAATTGCTGATGAGAGCTGACCGAGCGGTGTTCGTCCAAGTGTCGTAGCCGCTCGCTCCGCTTTTAAATTATTGACATCGTTGATTTCAGACATTAATTTTGATTATTTATTTTATTTAAAAAAGCTTAATAAATATTATATATTTTGTTATAATTTGTTTTATTATTAAAGTAGTTAGAATTATAAATTATAATTTTACACATTTAAATTAATTTTTTAAATAAAACAAATAATCAAAGTTAATATTTAAAGTTAATGATATCAATAATTTAAAAACGGGGAAACAGTTGTACGCACAGCATCAATTCGGCCGGCGGGCGCTGTGAAACGTTACTCTTCAGCCAGCTGGGTCGCCGGCGGTGCCACCTGCTGCAAAATGATGAACGGCCGTGATGGGTTGGCCGCAAGCAGTCGTCGCCTTCACCGGCGAGACTAGCGGCGGAGTCCGCCACGCCGCACGGCCCGCGGCATTGACGTGTGGAAGGGACTGATGGGGGAATTCCACGGAGCCTTAATTTCATGTGGCGATCAAGGGGAGACTCGCGTTGCTTCTCGACCGAGTCGGCAAGCCACTTGTAGTCACTGTGGAGACAATTTCTTGCGTACTCTGTCCTGTGGAGATAATTTCTTGCGTACTCTGTCCTGTGGAAACAACTTCGTGCGTACTGCATAAGGGCTCCGAACGCAAGATAGAAAAAACAAAAATACAGGAATAAAAAAAACACGAGAATTAAAATACATCACTTCTTCAATCCTATAGAAATTGAAAACATAAGAATTTGGATTGAAATCCCTTTGGCAACATCACAGGAAAGCAAAGGAATTTAAATCGCACCAACATAAATCAAATCATCTAAAATTAAGCAGTACAGCATGCGATTTTGAGATGGGGACCCAGAAACGTGGAATCACACGTGAAAGAAAAAAGTAGCAGCCGTAGCCGATGATGATTTCTCCCTGGTCCGTGTTGGGGGAGAATGGGCATTCATCTGGATTATGGCTGCCTGGTTGTTTTCTTTTTTGAGGTGTGCCCCTGCTCCATGTGAGGGGTGGAGGTGTCTTCACTAGTGGCTAAAGCCAGACACCAAAAAAGCATAGCGAAAGGGCACCAACCGCACGCATGAAAGCCTTCGTTTCCCACCAGGAAAGTTTCCAAGAAGTCAGAGCTCTTGGTAATTTTCCTGTGAAATCACATTCTAGGAATGCAATCCTAAGGAATTATTCCTATAGCTTTCCTACCAACCAAAGGAGATATGTAGGAAAAATTCCATAGGAATGAAATCCTCCAAAAATCCTTCATTTTTCCTCCATTCCAAAGGCCCCCTGATTGTTTTGACCAAGGCATTAATCAGTGCGGGAGTACGTAACGTAAGACTTTTCCATTTGCTCCTAGTTTATACCATTTGTTCATTGTTTTTTTTTTTGAAGCCACCATTTGTTCGTTGTTGATGGTGTGCCGACTGTAAACAATACTACCCAATTTTTATCTTTGTTGCAGCCAAACAAGTTTTTACTAGTAATTCTTTTTAAGAAAAAAACACGTCGCACATCTTAAACCACCGCACTCCGCACCCCGTTAAAAAAATAAAGGGAAACCTTTGTCGGTGTGCATTTGTAGTAAAGAGCGCAGAAAGTAGCAAGAAAATTTCACGGTCCTCAGGTCTACACGTAGGGTACCTTCGACGAATGGCCTGATGCACCTTTGGATTCATCTCCTCTTTTTCTTCGCGACAAGTGAATGCGCGCGCCTCCTCTTTTTTTCCCCCCTTTGGTTTCAGCGTCTCTGGACTGTTGTAGAGTATCTCGAACAGTTCTGTCTAAAATCATCTCAAAAAGTATTTTTTAAGGTCAACTTAGAAAATTTTGGAGTCCGTGTTAATTATTTTTTTAACAGCTTCTTTAAATATAGTTTAAATTTGATCTAAGTGAACAATTGGTCTCACGTGTTACTTGCACGAGAGATAGAATTGAAAACTCAAAAAAAATCAGATATATTTTATTATAGAGAAATTTTAAAAAACCTTCAAAAGTAGATAGATGTTTAGAAAAATTATTTTAAAAGGTTTTTTTACAATTTTTTCTTTATAATTTAATTTAAAAAGAGTTAATGAGGAGCTTTTAGATACGCTGTTATCCTGGCCTCTTTTGTAAAGAAAGTGAGGCTTAAGCGAGTGCGGTTAAGCCCAACTCAACTCCCGCCGCAGCGTTCGGCGAGAAGTCACCCCCAGCACTCCCCAGAGGCCCAGACACTCTTTTGTAAAGAAAAGCAAAGCTTCCCCTAGCAAGCCACGATGCGGAGGACACGAGTCGCGCGACCTCAACTCTCGTCGCAGCGTTCGGCAAGAACCCACCCGCACCGCAGACGCAAAAGGCAAAGCTTCCCAGAGCAAGCCAGGACGCGACGACACGAGTCGCACAAACTGAGCCTGGATTGGGAATCGGCAGCATGCGCGCTCCTCCTTCCGTTAGGCCAACAGCGGTCGCGTCCCATCCATGATCCATCAGACCAAACAGACACGGCCACGCGCGGGCGCGCCGAGAAGCCGTGTGCGCGCCATGGCGTCGGTGAATGATATAACGAGGAGAAGAGTAGCTTAAAAAAACCGTGAATAAAGAAAATGATACGTAAATTTATTAAAAAAGAACTTTTTTAAAAAAAATAAAAAATTTATCTTATTTATTTATTTATCGATCTGATAATTATATATATAACGAGTATATAAAGCGACAAGTAGCAAATCTACGCCGAACCGCCTCGCCTACGTTCCCGTGCCGTCCGCGGAGATCCTTGCACCCCGCGGGACGCAACGCGGGGAAACCCGCGACCGCCGTACTGGAGGGCGCAGCCTGTCACGGAGTCACGCTGCTGCGGGTATATATACCGCGGCACACCAGCGCTCCACCCCATCGAATCGCACTGCTCGAACAGAGTACTAGTAGTAGCCCACAAGCAAAGCAGAGCACACCCGTCCCCTGTTTCTACATCCTCCGCTAGGCTCGTAGGTCGTCTAACAAGAACAAGAAAGGTCCCGATGGCTACCCGCGGCGCTGTGCTCGTCGCCGTGCTGGCCGTCTTCCTCTTCGCCTCCTCCGCGTCGACACAGGATTTCATGGCGCCGTCGTCGGCACCCGCGCCGGGGCCAGACGCTGGGGCGGCAGCCGGTGCAGCTTCCGCAGGGTTGGCCGTTGTCTGCTCAGCGCTGGTGTCCCTGCTCGCGGCGTCCTTCATGCCCTAGACTGCACCTCCGGTTCCAGAGATTTTCATCAGCAGACAGCAGGTTGTGTGCGATGGAAACTATGAGCCTATGAGAGATGGTAGTTCGACTTGTGCTCCTGGTGACTCTTGACATTTTTTTTTTGAACAAAATATGGAGTACTTCTATGTGCCTTTATTATATATTTATGTATGAATAAATAAAGCGAGATTATCTTGTCCTCCTCTTGCGTATCAGAAACAGGTCCTCCGTTTCTGTGTCCCTGCATCGATCGATCAAGAACAGTCTTTTTTCTTTCGATTTTTCAGCGCTGGACATGGATTGTAGTTCGCACGCGTTCTCTCCTCAGTTTCCTGCGGACATTGCAAGAAACAAAAAATGCCGTAGACATCTTCAAAATTTCGTGGGCTCCAAATTTTTTGCAGTATTACAGAATTTC
>BCLF01000035.1:2090807-2116034 GCA_001602275.1 Zoysia japonica
ATGTACTCCACTCCAGTCCATGATGGAGTCTCCATGTGAGAAGGATAGAGTGCATGGTACTCTATGTGGAATCTCCATGTGAAAACTGAGAAGTATAGACTGATTGCCCTAGCATCAGAGGGAGTAAGTATAGACCGGCTAATCATATTTACCATATCGATTGTACCAAAATAATACTCTGGGCAACCTTGTCACGACAAGTTACAATCGAAACTTAGACCTGGAATTTACATAAACATTCGCATAACCGAGATTAGGATGTCGAACGCATATCATCGCAACATTGGCTGGTCCTGCAACAACACTTCCGAATAATGAAATGAGGTGAATCTCCCACACATGTTTACCAAGCATCTTCGTACTGCTACAGGAAGCTATCCCGATTACTGATCTCTTTCTGTCGTTATGTCCTCATTTCCCGTGCATTAATAAGTTTTTAAATTGTTGTCACTGTTGACTTTTAATATTATTTTTATCATTTATCTTATTCAAAAAATTAATTAAAATGTGTAAAATTGTAAGTTGTGATTCAAATAACTTTAATGATAAAGAAAATAATAGCAAAATATATAATATTTATCAAACATTTTTGAATAAAATAAATAGTCAAAGTTGATATAAGAAGACGGTGGCAACAATTTATGAATAAAAAGAGTACAACCAAATGACCTCACTGGACCCGCAGATGTGGGACCCTTCATAACATATGAAGAAAAGATTAAATAAAAGAGGAATTTGTCTACAGAACACCGTGCTTGTGCCTATTTGTTTGTATCACACCGTCTGTCTTGAATATGTCCATAGGACATTGTAAAATTGTGTTTTATGTTTGTATCACATTGTGTTAATTATTTAAACCTTTTTAGCCGCCAAAATGAGAGAGAAAAATTAGGAAAAATTGTGAGTGCCTTTTTAACTTAATACATGTATCATCTGGTGTGATCACTATCTTAATTTTCATCATCTAATGCCTGTTCTACCTTGTTAGATATGCATGGTTGATCGGCTGTGAGGAGGCCCAGGATGAAGATTTTTATTAATATGAACAGGTTCAGAAAAAAGCAGAAGTGCTTAGGTTCAAGACTATTCACACATTTTTCTCTTATATCTCTCGTTACGACTGCTCAAAGTTTAAGTGTCGAAAATAGTGTGCTACGGATAACAAAAAAAAATTAAAATGTTCTGTGGACAAATTCAAGACAGGCGGTGTGGTACAGACAAATAAGCACAAGCACGGTGTTCTCTAGACAAATTTTCATTAAAATGAAGGGTATTATTTTACATAGCACCCTTTGACTCTAGCCAGGCAATTTTTCTCCATCAATGTGTGACGGTTTCTTTCTGCCGGCAAAGCTTGCATCTTGAGATAAACGTGCATGATTGGCACCCGACACCTGATGATGCAGATCTAGGGTTTCACCCTGCTTATATTTCATCACGGGCGAATTTTTGCTCCATCAGACCCCTCGCTATCCCAAGGAGGAGGGTTGGTGGTGATGGAGAATGAAAAAAAATGGGTGGGCGTCGGCCTAAGTGAGGAAATTTCCTTTTCCCTGTTATTTCAATTTTCTTTTCCATTTCTTTTCTAACTACTCCCGATGTTCGTTTTAACGCTACGGTCTAAAAAAAATGTTAACTTAAAAAATAATATATTAATATTAAAATTTGATGTTTCTCATTATTCATCATAAAAGGTTAAATACAACTAATCATTCAAAGTTTACATATATCATATCTAAATTTGCTTCACACGACACGGCAGCACGGCAATGGCAGATTGGTGGCAAGACGCGGTGAGCTGGGGCGGGGGTGTGGATCGACGTCGATGGTAAGCAATGCGATGCGGCCAAGGCAGAGCTAAGTTTCACGCGACCCTGCGGTACAAGACGTAGTAGATGGATGGTTAGGGCCGAAAACAAATGAAAACAATTAGAAAAACATCTCAGCCATTTTTATTTTCATATTTGTAACACCGGATGGAAACGAAAACAGAAAACCAAAAATAAAAATGAACGGATAAATATGAAGTTCGAAAACGAAATAATCCGAATGAAAATGTAACGAAACAGTTTCTTTTAAGACAGAATTTCTTATTTGGTCTAAAAAATTCACCACTTCCTTTTTTGCCCTTTTTGATTTGAACTTTTTTATATGGACTAAAATCTATTTTTGATTCTTTATTTGACCCTTCCATCAATTTTAACCCCTAATGGTGTTAAGTGAAGCATAAAATGACCATTTTACCCATGCTTTTGTATGTTTCAATTCAAGGATTATTTTTCTTTTTTGTGTGGTTTGATAATATCATAATTATAAATTTTCCTATGCGGCAGTCTGTACACATAGGATTTAAATAATTTTTGTGCAATTATCATATTATCAAACAATAAAAAAATAAATAAGTACTAAAAATGAAATAAATATAACATCTAACGGTAAAATTGTTATTTTATCCCTCACTTAACATAGTTTGTGAGCAAAATTGATGGAAGGGCCAAATAAAGAATCAAAAAATGACTAGATATATAAAGAAGTTCAAATAAAAAAGGGTAAAAAAAAGTCGTAACTTTTTTTAGACCAAATAAAGAATTTTCTTTTAAAAATGTTTTGTAAAGAGTCTTCTTCTATTTTTTTAAGTCGATAATATAGGTAAATATCCACGCTACCCTGTATTTGAATTTAAAAAGTCTATTAGGTTAGTACTTAGCGTCCGAACGTTAGTTTTTTATTAAGTCAACCCCTCGATCAGGTTCGGAAGAGCTCTCCAGGAGCCGCGCGGGGACGTTTTCAGTTGGGATGCCACGCATGAATTTGTTTTATTTCTCAACAACTTTTTTTAATTTCATATATTTTTTTAATAATTGTGTTTTGTTAACCATTGTGTTCAAGTTGTTGTATTTTGTTAGCTAACAATAGTTTATGTAGACTTAAGAACTAGAAGATTCAAAAGAGTTCGTCTGTTACATTTGTAAGAGATATCTGTGAAGATATTTCATACATCAGATTTGTAAGAAAAGATAATTTTAAATGTATTTTTTGTGTATACATAGTCTAATCCATCTCTGTCGAAGACATTTTACCATATGTACTATAAAAGAAAAACTGTGCTTTTTAATCTTTTCTAATTTCTAATGCTTTCATAAATTGATGCCAGACAATTGCAATAATTAAACATTCACTTAGATAAAATGATATTTATAAAATATTTTAAAAATATATAAATATTTTATAAAGAATTAGAAAAGATATGGAAAACACAGTTGCAATAATTAAATATTCCAATCTTGCGGTTGATCAGTTTTTGAAAAAATATTATAAATTTTAAAATTTGATAATCTCGTAAAATAAAAAAACAATCGACAAACTGAAAAAAAAACTGAGAAGTTTACTACTGTAACATTTTGACTAAATTTCATTTACATTTTAAATTTTAAAGTAGATGTTTATGATTGGTTTCACCTTTTTTGTGAAAACTATGAAACCGATAGGATCCGATATCCCTGGCTCCAACGATGAATAAAACATTGGTGGCGGTCGATCGAGAACTGTCACTGCTCTCTCTATGATCAAAGAAATACACTTGGAACTGAGAAGTGAGAACTGTCTGTTCGCTTTTGATTTGTTTCTGTAGTGCCGAGGGATTGAGTTCCTGGGCGGTCCGCCGAGGCAGTCGACGTCCCGGTGCGGAGGCTGTTCGACCGGTGCTAAGACGCCGCGCGGCGAGGAAAAGCACCCGTCGCGTCGCGTGTGCACGCAGCCGACGAGACATGCGTGTCCCGCCGCGATGGGCCTCGCCGTCGAACACGCGGGCGCCCTCGCATTGCTTTCAAGTCGTTACCAGTTAGTAGTAGTCTGACCGAGCGGTGGGCGTCCTGGTGTCCTTGATACGCACAGCGAACGTACCGGAAGAATCGAGAGCATCTACGTGTGTCCCTACGTGGCTTGGCTGCACCGGATTTCTCTCTCTCTCTCTCTCTCTCTCTCTCTCTCTCTCTCTCTCTCAACATAGGCCAGGCGCCACCCGGGTAATCGTAAAATTAACGGCCGCGATACCCGGGACGACGTGCGATTCATTCACCAGAGGACGTACGGGCGTTTACCGGCGAGAGCAGCGGCGGAGTCCGCGCCGCCGCACGGCATCGACGTGTGGACTGGCCTGGAGGGGCAATTCCACGCAGCCTTTTAATTTCATGTGGTGACCGATCCAGAGGAAAGTCCCGCGTTGCTTCCGGATCCAGTCGGCAAGCGACATGTAGTCGCTGTGGAAACAACTTCATGCGTACTTCCTAACTGTTTTGACCAAAGCATTAGCGCGAGAGTACATAATACTTTTCCTTTTGCTCCTAGTTTATTCATACCAGTATTTCGTTGTTGACGGTGTACCATCTGTAAGCCATACCCAATTTTTAATCTTTGTCGCAGCCACACAAGTTTGTACTGTAGTTCTTTTCATGAACCCCGTTAATTCCCAAAGAAAATAAAGGGAAAAACTTTTGTCAGTGTGCATTATGATTACCGCACTCGTAGTAAAGCACAAAGTAGCAAGGCAATTTCATGGTCCTCTGCTCTACACGTCTTCGGAGTTTCTTTACCCTCTCTCTCTCTCTCTCTCTCTCTCTCGTCTTTTGTAAAGAAAGCGAAGCATAGCGCGAGCGAGTGACCACCCATACTCGCGCCGCAGCGTTCGGCAAGAACCCACCAGCACCCCCAGACGCCAAAGGCAAAGCTTCTCCGAGCAAGCCACGACGCGACGATACGAGTCGCACCGAGCTGGGCCTTGCCCGGATTGGGAGCCGGCAGCACGCGCGAGCCGTGACCACCCAAACCAAATCGACAACGCGGAAACTCCACGCGGGCCACGCCGCCCGCCGTGACGCCGAACCGCCTCGCCCGCGTTCCCACGCCGTCCGCGAAGACCAAACGCGGCAGGGCACGGAGACCCAGGCTTGCACCCCGCGCGACGCAACGCGGGGAAACCCGCGACCGCGACACCCGAACCAGAGGGCGCAGCCTGTCTGTCACGGGGACCGGGGTCATGCGGCCACGAGACCTATATAAACCCCGGCACGGCTGCGCATTACTACCGCTCCATCGCATCGAATCCCACCGGCACCGCTCCAACAGAGTCTGAGTAGCCCACAAGCAAACCAAAGCAGAGCACACCCGCCCCCTGCTTCTTCTGCCTCCACTCGCCTCGCGCCTCGCAGGTCGTCTAACAAGAACAAGAAAGGTCCCGATGGCTCCCCGCGCCGCTGTGCTCGTCGCCGTGCTGGCCGTCTTCCTCTTCGCCTCCTCCGCGTCGGCGCAGGATTTCATGGCGCCGTCGTCGGCGCCCGCGCCTGGCCCGGACGCGGGGGCGGCGGCTGGTCCGGCTTCCGCCGCGCTGGCCGTTGCGTGCTCCGCGCTGGTGTCTCTGCTCGCGGCGTCCCTGATGCGCTAGAATCCACCTCCGGTTCCAGAGATGTTTCATCAGTAGGTTGTGTGCGAGAGACATGAGAGATGGTAGTTTGACGTGCGCTCCGGGTGACTCGAGACATTCTTTTTGTACCATATAATTATATACTGCTATGTGCCTTTATTATATATTGATATACGAATAAATAAAGCGGGATGATCTTGTCGTCCTCTTGCATATGAAAAATCTGTATCCTTGCATCGATCGATCAAGAACGGTCTTTTCCCCATCTTTTCTGCGCTGGACATGGATTGCAGGCCGCACGCGATCTCTCAGTTTCCTACAGAACAACAGAGATTCGACTTGATTCTTTCTGTGCGTCTTTCAAAATTCTTCTGTGTTACGGATTTTCGTGGTTTTCAAAGAATGTTTATAGTAACAGTTCTAGAAATTCCGCACATTGGAACACTTCTTCAGCAGAATCATTTCATTTTCAATTACCATCTTCTGTATGTTTGTGCATGTTTTCGTACACGATATTATGCACTTGATGACAAAAGTAATCACTTCTCGAAAAATTTGAAACCGTATCGAAGGAACCCTTAGAATCTGAATGACGACCGTGGAATGACATTTGCCTTTGAAATGTTCCTAAATACTCATGGTCAAGTGCTAAATTCTTTTGTCATCTTCAACAAATTTGCAATTTGCATTAACTCTGATTTTAGTTGACCGAAGAAAAGCAGAGTTATACTACTTACGGAAAGAATACGTGCACGTTCCATTACATGTAAGACTACAAACAACAAATCTCAGGATGTCTACACATTCCATCACTACATAATCACAATCTGTTCATGCCATAGTTAGCAGATCATGACGTGTAGCAACTGGAAGCCTTGTAGCTTCACACCTTGCATCCTCAATTTGTTATCGTTTGGCCATCAGGGGGATGATCTTAGCGTAATCTTAAACTAGATTAGTTGCCATAACAACATAAATGTGATAATGGAGGAAGTATAGACAGGCTAATCATATTTACCACACCGATTGTACCAAATAATACTCTGGGCAGCTTTGTCACGAGAAGTCAACACATCACAAGACGACTATATCGACTAGGATGTTCAATGCAGAACACATCGCAACAACGATTAATCCATCTGCAAGCACACTTTCGTGTAATGTAATGTGGTGAATCTCCGCACATCTTTACCAAGCATCTATCTACTTGGAAATTATCCAAGTCACTGAAATTTTTTTTCTATCGGTACTCCCCTTTTTCTTCTTTTGCCGTATATCAATAATTTATGTAATAGCCAAATGACCTCAGATGACACGTCAATGTGGGACCCTTCCTAATACCGGAAAGGAAGATTGAACCAAGGATAGTATTTTACATAGCACCCTTTGTAACTGTAGTCAGGTAAAATGTTCAGCCCTGGTGGAGCCCATGCCAGCGACATATGGCAAAGTTTTAAAAATAATTTCATAAAGTTCTGTTTCGGCATCCAACCATAACTGCAATGGACTTCCTTTTCACCACCCTCAGATCACCGACACTTCTTGTATAGGGTCATCTAGGTGCCTTGCAGGACTCCAGTGGACTCCAAAATTTCTGCATCGAAGTTTATATCAATGTCAGATATGTGTGGCTAACATAGAAAGACTGCCAATGAATTTATGCAGCAGACAAGGAATGCAAAAGTTTTAATCAACGATCATTGCCTTTGTTCAATGTAAAACTGAAGTTTTCCAAAGATGCCTCAATGTAATGTGCTTTCTCCAGAATTTGCAAAACAATGGTGGAAAGGATATCCCAGAATGCCTGGTTGCAATTGCTCCAACTCATTTGGTCAAATCATGAAGAGGATGATTTTGTAAAATCACTCAGAACAAAATGGAAAGAAAGATGCAAAATTTAGTAACCGCAATACATCTCCATTACATCTCACAAAATTGAATGTAAATTTAGAACTGGTGAGTAATGCCACAAAAAGACAATTCCACGTAAATTTCAGAAAGTGTCAAATGAAATGACATTTATAGATTTGATTGTATGACAGTAACTTATTTGGTCAGAACTAGAATCATAATATGAACTGTGTACCAAAAGTAGCGCTTACATTTGACATATATACAACTCCAGGTCCCTAAAGGTGCAACTGACTGAGGAAGTCTGATAGTCTGGAAAGCAGGCACGAAATTAAGACAGGGTGAGGCACAAAAAACACAAGAGGTGCATATACAGCTGGTGGACGTGTACCTGATGTTTTTGGCAATTACTGTACTTCCATCATCAGCATCAAGATGACGCAATACCACCTCTTCCAAGCGTCCATCTCTGTAAGCATGCTGCAAGAAATAAAGGCTACAAGGGTGAATTGAATATTAAATGTACTACAAGAAATACATCAACAACAACAACAAAGCATGTTAGTACCACAAATGAAAACAACAAAAGGAGCAGTTATAGCTCTAGAACTGCATTAGTTGGAAGAATGTGAACAATGAACAAGATATGCCAGATTCAAGCAGTTTAGTGACTTAAAAAGGGCTCCAAAGTGATGCATCTGAGCCATTAAAGATGAAGCTACATAATCAAGCAATTTAGTGAATTAAAGGGCTCCAAACTGATACATCTGAGGCATGAAAGCTAAATCCACTTGGAGCACGCTAACTAATGTTCAAAAAATTAAAACAAAATTGTAATCTGGGGATTTCCAGCAGAGCAGCTCAATAAAAAGTCTCCAGCAAGTTCCAGATATTTTTACTAGACCAGTTACCACGTATAGCTAGCAATGAACCTGTACAGGCTAGGCTCACATTCAACATAGCCTATGAATTCTCATTGACAGATCCCAACAGTCAATCAGGTACTTATAATTCACATTGCTTGAATGCAAAATTCTTACCCTGTAGAAACAGCTTGTCCCGAAGGGACAAGAACCAGTCCCAAAATCGAAGTACTTGCAATCAATTGACCTGCAGCATTATATTGCATATTAAATACTAAGAAAATCAATTAAATCTAAAGGAAAGGACTGCATTAATCTTAAATTGCTTGTCATGAAACATATCTTCATGCCAGCTTCTAGTATATTGCTTCTATAATGATTCAACCAATGGAGATAAAGAATAAGTAATCATGAACAATGTAATTGTTTGTAATATTCCAGTTTTGAATTAAAATAAGAACACTGAACACGTAAGGGCATGCTAAAGCAACTAAAGATGGAAGCATAGATCTTACTTGAGCTTGGATTTGTAGCTTTCAATGATCTCCTGTTTTTCCTCTTTTGAGAAGTACCAAAGAACACTTGGAATGACATAGTACGAAAGTTTACGACATATTGGGCAGGCCCGCAGCGCTGAGTTCACATCCATGCCAGATGCAGGAGAATTGTTGCGCCAATTTCTGATGCATGCAATACAGAAAGCATGATCACATTCAGACAACAGCCCAAACTTCCTTTCAGCAGCAGTAGGCTTAGATAGCACACGGTCCAAACAGACGCTACATTCTATCTCTTGGCTGCGTTTCAAAGCTTCGAGGCGTTTGTGGTTTTTCTCACATAACTTAATGTGCTCCGCCCTCTCATCAGGACGATAAGGATGTAAACACATTTTTCCACAGGTTGTGCACAAATCTCCATGCATTTGGAGGCAATTTTCCCCATAAGGACAATTACCAGCAGCAGCAAAAGAACAAATAGGCAGATCAGCAGGTCTCATTGGTGCCTGGTTTTGTGAAGTTGAATTGGCTGACCAGTCAATATCATCCTCAGAAACAGTAGCCAGCTGAAAATCACTTCTCCATGGAGACTTAATTCCAGAATGTTCCAGCATGTTCATAGATGTCTGTTGTGTTTCATTGCTTGAATTTTTTTGGTGTCCCATGTGTAGAGGATGACTGGAACTTAAAACTTGAAGAGTAGATGCAACAGGTCTTGTGGTACTTGATGATGGTTGTGGCGGCAACACTCTGGGGTTGCGAGAAACTTTGACATGGTCATATCTGCAACGGCTTCCATATGAGCATGCACCTTTTTGGTAAAATGTGCAAACCTGAGAAGAATATATGTGAGACATACTAGAAGATATGCATTGTAACTACCATGCGGGAGTGAAGTAGTAAAATGCATCTAATTTCAGTAATGTATTACATTGTTTGGTTGATCATTCCAGTCATGGGAGAACTCACAGTACTCTCCTTTCAAGCAAGCTCCATGCATGTAGAATTTGCAAAGAACCCTGATAGATGAGTCATGTAATAAAAGGCATGTAAGTAAACTGTCAAATTTGCTGGTTTCATCTATAAAAGGACAGCCCGGTGAATGTAGCTTCACTTGCGCATGGTCCGGGGAAGTGTCTGACCACTTTAGGTCTTTTGTATGCAGCCCTTCCACATCTATAAAAAGGGAAGTTCAATGCACGTAGCTCCGCTTGAGCAAGGTCCAAGGAAGGGTCCGACCACTTTAGGTCTTTTGTATGCAGCCTTCCCCTGCATTTCTGCAAGAGGCTATTTCCAGGACTCCAACCCATGACCTCATGGTCACAAGACAACAACTTTACAGCTTTGCTTGTTTCATCTATGGCAGATATTAATTCAAGTCACAGAAAATAATATGCATACACAATCTTTTCTTTTCACAACATTGTTTCTCATCAAATAAAGGAAAATGCGAAGTCGAGGGAGGACCGCTGCTTGGAAACAGGTTTCAAAGCAATGTCATTCTATAAAAAAATTTAAGCAGTACGGCTTTTTTCTGTGACAATACTCCACATAGTTTTGACCTTTTACATGTAGCAGGAATAAGTTTCTGTTATACCCAGATAAGCAGCAAAATGAGTGCTCTTAACAAATTAGACAAGAATTTGAAAGTATTGTGACAAATTCACAATAAGATTAGCATCATAATAACTGATGCCCCAACTACACAAACACATCAATTGTTGTTCTAATGGAGTTTTAAAAGGCCTTTATATGTTTCTTTCTTATTTCCTTCATTGAGAAATGGTAAGCATATTTCATTTTGTAAGGGAAGGCTTAGACCAATAGATAATCCATAGAAATACCATTCTCGCAC
Organism: Zoysia japonica; assembly: GCA_001602275.1. Taxonomy (NCBI): domain Eukaryota; kingdom Viridiplantae; phylum Streptophyta; class Magnoliopsida; order Poales; family Poaceae; genus Zoysia; species Zoysia japonica. The sequence goes on from BCLF01000035.1 coordinate 2,101,293, forward strand.
ATAATAATAGTAGCACGTATTTTGAATATGATTATGTGTCAATATAGCAATTTGCTGGTCAAAGGCTTGTCTTGATCATATGAAGTATCTCTCATCAAATTCAGAAACCATTCTATTTCATCCGAAGTGTCAGGAGTTTCATCTATGATTCAGCTCAAGATAAAACGATATAAACAAAGTTTTAAGCCTCCAACCGAGTGAATATTTGCATGTACCCAAAACATGAAGCAACAATTGCTGAATCAAACAAAAAACATGCAGCACAACTAAACTGAAACCAATCATGAGCAGAGCATTATCTACAGAACCATGTAAAAGCGTAACAATAGAACTATCCTACATCACTTTTGTGACTGGTTTTGCTAATGGAATGCATGAGACACAAAATTAACATCATCTGACTCGCCTGGAGAGTAAATCTGCAAAGCATCGCGCCAAAATATAAGAGAAAGTTAAATAATCCTCCTGTCTCCCCTACCAATCAAGCCCACAAGGAACAACAACCAAGAAGACACAAAGATTCAAAACGACATCAGAGATTTTTCCTGCTCTATGCAGCTCAGGAGGCTCCACAAGAGCACAAATTCCACTGACGTATCCCCTTCGGCCACCCGCATCTGCGCCAAAGGCTCGAAGCTGGTCTCCCTATTCTCGCCAACTAATCCAATTCCCAGAACCAGAAATGAATCTTCTCAGCTCTGACCACCAACCCTAGCGCCCAAACAAAAGCTCAATCCAGCGCTCGCTAGCACCGACATCCGATGATCCGAATCCCAGCGCAGCTCCAACACCCAAACAAAGTAATACATCCATTCAACGCCCCGAATCGGCTCGTAGCAAGGAGAAGGAGCGAATTACCTCTTGGACAACATGGCCGCCAAACCGTGCGGCGCCGCCGCACGAGCGGATATTTAGGGGCTGGCCTTGACTCGCGGGGGCCGAGGAGAACAGCAGAAATCCCAACACGGGGATTTAATCCTTCGCCGCCGCGGCGCCGAGGGATAGGGCTTGCTCGGAGCCGGTGGCGCGCTTCCTCTACCTCCGCCACGGCGCCTCGCTTTTTCGGGGGATTTTTAACTATTCAACACCCAATTGGAGGACCTTTCGTTTTTTACATTAAATTCTCAACTCTCGTTGCGTCATATCACTTAAAAATTAAAATATCATAATAGATATTAAAAAAGAGAAAAAACGAATATTAAAAAAAAAATCTTTTTCTCGATCAACATAGTAGCGTGCTTCTACTTGACGAAGCAGGCATGAACAGCCGTGCCATCGCAATATATTAAAGCGCAAGCGTTCTCTGATAGCTCATTGCGCCACGTCACCTTAAAAAATTTTAACCGTCGAATTAAAATATAACGGTAGATATTAGGAAGGAGAAAAAAATAGATATTAAAAAGAAAAAATTCTTTTCTCGGTCGAAATAGGAGTGTACTTCTACTCGGCTAGAGCAGCCATAAACAACCGTGCCGATATAAGTGAAGTTTTTATAAATTTATTCTACTTCTATATCTTGAAAGTATATGTTACGATTAAAGATCTTTATATGTTATAAAAATGTATATTTAAATACTTTAAATTGTTTTATCTCCTAGGCCTCTTTTGGATTGAAGGAAAAAATTCCTATTTCTACGTTTTTTCTGAGAAATTTCTGCGCAATTCCTGTGAAAATCCTGCATTCCAAAGGAGCACTAAAAATACTTTTTGATTACTATGCTATAGATTCAATAAAACTATTCCAAAAGATATAAGAGAACTTCTTATAAATTTATTCTACTTCTATGTCTTGTAAGTATATGCTACAATTAAAGACTTTTATATGTTATAAAAATGTATATTTAGATAACTTAAATTAAATTGTTTTATCTCCTAAAAAATGCTCATTGATTACTATGAGAACTAAGATTCAATCTTTTTCTCACTTACAACTCCGGTTTAAAAAAAATAGTAGCTTTGGACATAATGTTTTAATCAAACATTGCCAATATAAGTTAAAAAAATTTTAAATTTATTAAGTTACAAAATTAGAAATAATTTATTTTAAAAATACTTTCTTAAAGGGTACCGATGCTACTTTTTATTAAATATTTTATAGATAACGATGCTACATTGTATTAAATATTTTATAGATAACAAGCGTCACACTTATGCATTAAAGAACATGTCGACAACTTTTTTTGAGAATATGTTTATGGAACTTTGTCAGGCAACTATACTTCTATTTGTTAAATAATAAATTTAAACTATACTGCTTCAACTAGGGGTGCACAACAAAAATATACACAAAAAGCGCGGCAATTGCCCATTGAACGACGAATTGTCTTTAAATCGTGCAACCAAGATATCTAATAGCCGAGGTTAAGAGGTGTTTGATCAACGTGAAAATTTCGGACAAATTTGCCCCCGGCCGTATCAGTTGAAGAGGCCGGCGCCCGAGTCTCCCGTCCGTCTGAGTGGAGTCCTTCATTCCGGCCGTATTCCCCTGCCTCGCTCTTGCTTCTACGCCGGCTACCACCTTAGGTCCGCAGCTCCTGCCGAGGACAATGTCGCAATCCGCGTCAACTCCCTTTGTAACACTTCGTGTTTTAAATAAAGAAGCGAGTTTGTTCCAATTCAAAATTTTGGAACGAGCTCAAAAACAATTAAAACCACTCAAGTAATTTTCAAACTTTCCAATTCAAATTCAAAATTCAAAATGCAAGTTCAAACTTTTACAATGAAAGCTTGTGGAAAAAAAATTCTGAAAGGTTTGCAAAGATTTGAATTTAAGATGTTTTGTAAAAAAATTTATTTAAAGTTTAAAAGGGCCTAAATAATTGTTTCTTGCGAGATAGTTATTTGTTTCTTGATTTTTTTATAAAATATATTTAAAATTTTAATTTGAAAAGTTTTATAAAGACTTGAAATTTAGAAAAAATTTTGTGAAGTTTTATATAAAGGTTAAAAGGCCCAAACGAATTATTTAAATTTATTTATCCCAAAATGATTTCCTGATTTTTAGATTTTATAGAATAAAAATTATTTGTTTATAGAATAAAATTTTGGTTCAAGTAGTGAATGTCGAGGCCGCTGGATACGCGCGCCGGAGAACTCGCCGCCATGTTCCGGCCGAGTGGCGCCATAGCCGCCAGGGAGCTTGGCTCCCGCGAATCCCGTGTGACTGCGCCCGATCCGGTGTGGCCACCTCTGCAGCCCACCGTGTGGCCACCCCCCTGTTGGGCCAGGTCTGGTGCGGCCCAGCGCACCATGGCCCATTTTGTGGCCTGGCCCATTTAAGCTGGAATTTTATTACTTGTGAAATGATTTATTTAATTGTCTAGAAAGCTATTTAAAATTGTAAAATCCATAGAAACTTCATTATAACTCAGCAAATTGTGAAATAAATTTTGTTAGGATCCTCTCAACATAAACTATATTCTTAAGCTAACATATTTTTATTTTGTTTTGCATGAAATTAATTTAATTATTTCAGATCATTAAATAATTCATTAATGCATTATCATTTTCCCTTGGCATGATAAAATCTTAGAAAATTCACCTTCCTGTTTATTTAATTGAACATTTCAGATCTGCAAAGTTTCATATTTATTTTCATCAGAAATAATTTTATAAAGGTTATGTTTTGTTTAAACACTATTTAATTCATTATAAATTCATTTAATTTTAATAAATTCTAGAAAATATACTCTTATGTTTATATAGTTAAAATTTATGTTTTAGAAAAGCTTCATATTTAATTTATTCAAAATAATTTTATTAAATGTTTTATTGTGTTTAAATGGTATTTAAATCATTATAAATCTATAAGATTTAAGGAAATCTTGAAACTTCGTCAAAATTTATTTAAACCCCTTTGATTTTGTGAGCTACTTCAAGATGGCGTTTTGTTTTCAAAAACTATTTTTAAAGAAGTTTTATAACTAAATTTACTAGTCATCTTTTGAAAATAAAAAGCTATCATCGCATATGTATACTCTGGCTTATGCATATCATTTCATGTTAGGAGCCGAGCTAACTGAGGAGTTTGACGACGTTATGTTTGTCGGGGAATCTAATTTTGAGCAAAGCCCAGACAAGCCTCGGTGCATTAACCCTGTTTTTAATATTTTAATTTTATCACTGTGTATGGTTAGTACTGTAATGTGCATTAGGTTTTACGAGTTGATTGAGACCATAGACTACATGATAGGTATTTTATTACCTGTATGTTAAGTGTCTTTATTATAGTCAACCTAGCGTACAGCTATGCTTTAAGTTGTAGTTAACAGTAGAAGTCGAGTGAATGAGGACGTCACTCGCGAGATATAGGTTATTACATTTGGTTTAGAATTTTGGTATGAAATGATGAGGTTGATTATGAAATCATATGAAATGATGAATTGGAGACCGAACAAGAAGTAGGTTGTAACACGGCATGTTTCCATTGCGGACGCATGGCCAATGTGTGATAGCCCTGTCTGTGTCGGTTAAGGACCGTACCATTGTCGGCCCTATTGAGGAAGTTTGAACAGAACTGATTATATACTGAGGAAACAGGACCCAGAAAACTGATGTAACTTGAATGCAGCATTGTGCAGACGTGACGCTGCCCCCTGGTTTTAGAGGCGCTAAGGGGAGAGATAGCAAAAGGGATGGTACCTCACGAATCACGTCCGGACGTGGATTGCATGTAGGCTTTTTTTCCTAAGTTGGTAGCAGCGGACCGACAATGAAGTAGTCTTATGAAAGATTGCCATGTGCGGCTTTTGGGAAGCGCGTACGTGTCATGTAATCCGGTTTCTCCAGCTAGATGTAAATCGATTATAATCGCTGCCCCTCATAGTAACGAGTACCACTTGTCTCTTTGAGTCACATCGTAGTAAGAAGTGGATTAAGAAAGGAATGAGGATGTTAATATGATTTGTCTGGTACGTTTGTCATAAATTGTTTGGCAGCCATGTTTGATATAGATTATAATGTAAATTAAATTTACATTTTTGACATAACTTAATTCGCTGTTAAAATTTGAAAGTAAAGATTTACTGTTAGCGCTGCTTGTTGCCAACTAGCCATCCCTGTGAGTCAGCCTTCTCATATTCTTTGGAGTCGGCTGTAATTAGCCATGTTGACAGGTAAGACTTGCTGAGTATTTGAATGCTCAGGGCGTAGCTCTCTATTGTTTTTATTTGCAGGTTCTCTCTCTTCCCCGTACCAACCGACAGGAGCGACCCTCGAGGTAGCAATATCCGTTGGGAGCCCTGCTCGCCGCGCTAAGCTATTGTGTGCTGCTAGAAGATGTATCGTATGGGCTTGATGTCATCTTATGTTTAGTATCTAGGAGACCCTGGTAGTCTTTCAAAATAAGGTGATCGCTTCTGCGCTTTTAAAATCCTTTGTTTTATAAACTTAAACAACTGTTTGTATTATATTTTATCGTGTTTGAGTTCTGTTGTTAGTCCTCGCTTCGCCGAGTGACACCCGATAAGATCCTGTGGTCGATGGATCGTCTCTTTTGAGGGGCTGTCACACCCCGCGGCCATGACTTCGAGTGGTTGAAGCAAGCCATAAAGCCATCATCCGGCCTTTCACTGATAACTTACCTTAGATGCAAGTTGACGGAGGTTATTGAGCTAGTGGTGAAGGACAGTCTGCACAAGGGTAAGAATTTTTAAGTGCCCTGGCAATCAAAGTTGGGTAAGTTGATTTGCCGTGATTTGGATTCGAATTTAACGAGTTTTCATCCCGAATTTCATGCACTGCAATGCCACTGTATATGGATGCAGATGGGGAAGAAATGTTGCCATTTCTACAGGTTTCAGTCTAAATACGAAGAGCTGCTTGCTGAAGGGGAGGAGGTTGAGGAGCCGAATGAAGGGGAGATGAGCTCGCTGAAGGATGCCATCTCATGTTTGTTGGATGCTTGTGATGTCATGAGGCATAATCTTGATGCGTTGAAGAAAGAAGTTGCGATGATGACGAAAAACAAGAGTTCTGGTTTTGAGCTATCCCATCTTCCAGATTGGTCTAAATCTATCGTGGTTTTATGTAGTGTCAATGCCTGCTTGTAGTGTTTGCTATCATTGTGTATCTACTTAAGTAGGGAGATGATGTAAATCTGTTGTGGTTTTATGTAGTGTCATGACCAAGACTAGTCTGTAATTGTTTTGCGATGCAAGGAACGCTGAAATGTATCTTACAATTTCTGCAATATTATCTGTCATGACCAACACCAGAAGCACGGAATCACAGCATCAAAGAATACATAAGCACAAAGCACAGAATCACAGCACAGAATACAAAATCACAGTTTCATTCACCAGCTTCCACCAGAAGCACATCACAGGACACAATCACAGTTTTCCATCACATCTTAGGTTCACAGGTTCGCAAGTTTTCCTAGAACAGTAAAAGCAAATTACTACAGCTTTCCCAGGTTACTGATCACAGGTGCGCAAGCACACATCGTCAGGTTCCAAAGTTTTCCCAGAAACATCAAAATACTATGGCAAAGTGGCAAAAGCAAGACAACATCACATCCCCAGTTTCCTGCGTTTCCTAACTGCTAGCTTCTTCCTTGGACTATATGGTTTCTGGCTTGGCCTTGTGGAAGTGGCAGGAGCATCATTCTGGCTTGGCATTGTAGAAGTGGAAGGAGCATCATCAATCTGCCTTGGCCTTGTGCAAGTGGCAAGCTCCTGATGGTTGTGCTCAGTGTTGCTCAAAGCTAGTTGCCTACAAGTAAACATGTCAGGGTGAAAATCTGTTTTCTCCAAAATAAGCAGGAAAATATAGCTACTTCTACTTGCCTCCTAGTTACAGGCCCAGGACTGATATTTAGGACATCATCACATGCAAGTCTCTGTCTTTTTGGAGTCCTAGCTGAAGGTGAACTTGAGCTTGGTGCTCCTGATGCTTTTGGTCTGCCAGCTGGTTTTTCTTTGAACGACTTTTTTTGAGATTGTTACAAAAAATATATCATCAAGTAATACATGAAAGATGAAGTAAATTTGTGGCATTGAAGTTGAGATCTTATACCTTTTCTTTGTACCATTTCAAGGACACTTGGCAGAACTTTCCCTGTGGCCCTTAGCACCACACTTCTTGCATGTGACCCTCCACTTGCTCTTTCTCTTAGCCTTTGCTTTCTCCAGACATCCTAATATCCTTTTTTTTTTGTCTCTCTACTGTTGCCTTCTGCAAAGGAGGCAGTACCTTGAAACCAAGGTCAACTTGGGGCCACTGGGACTTATCTGTTAATGGTGCTATGACTTCAACATATGCCATCTTATATCTCATAACTGAGTAGCATTCATCCATGTAATCTTCCATGTTGTGATTTCTAATTGTGATAATGACAGCCAAGGCATGTATGCAAGGTTTACCAAAAACTTGCCACTCTCTACATGTGCACTGATGTTGCTCAATGTCAACCACATGCCTACTGACATCTAAGTCATCATTCACCTCAGCAACTTCTGCTGTATCTTTTGCACCTTTTGCAACTTTTAAGTGACTCAGACCCCCTAGTCATTGATTTGAGCTGGTGAACCAAAGCAGGGAGCATCACTCCAGGCAGCCTTTCTCCTATCCTCCTTCTCTTTTCAAAGAGCTGCATTATCATTACCCTCAGGGTGTCAGCAAGATCTGTTACTGGTAAGTCTTTGATATCCTTGACCCACTTGTTGAATGACTTTGAAAGGTTGTTGTTTATGTAGTCACATTTGATTTGCTCAGAAAACTTACTCCTGGCCTAAAGCAACTTGTGATTACTATCCAACCATGGTTGAGCTGTGTGATTAGCACTTTAAACCTTGTTCATGTAGTACTCATATCTGTCAGCCCTGTAGGCCCTAGTTGCAGGGTACATTTTACCATATACAGGACCTCTAAACCTCTTAATAAAATTACCCATCAAATGGCGAAAACACTCTCTTTGCTCAGCCCAAGGAAAGACATTCTTAATAGCAGCAGCCAATCCCTTGCAAGCATCTGAACTGACTGCCAAATCAGGTAGGTCTCCAATTTCCTTATGTAGTTGCTGCATGAACCAAGTCCAACTTTTTGCTGTTTCACTCTGGAAGAAGCCAAATGCCACTGGAAACATCCAATTATGACCATCTAATGCAGTGGCAGCAGCCAAATGACCATTCCATCTTCCATTCAGTGCAGTTGAATCAATGCTCAAATATGGCCTACAACCATTCAAGAAGCCATCAATACATAGCTTCAAGCAGCAGAAAAATCTGTTGAAATAAATACCATCTTCTTCCACTCTCACATCTATCTCTACTACACTACCAGGACTTCTCAGCTCAACCTCTGCCTTAAACCTATACAACATCTCAAAACTGTCTTCCCACAGTCCAAAAATCTGTTCAAGTGCCCTTCTTCTACCGGCCCAGACTGTAGCATAGGATATCTGCACATTATACTTCAATTCTAGATCCTCTTTCAGTTCCTTACCTCCACGATTTGGATGCAGCCTAAGAATAGGAGCTACCTTCTCAGCTATCCAAGCCTGAGATGCCATCTTTGTTGTCACCCTTTCAGTAGATGAACAATAATGTTCATTGGTGTTTACTGTAACCTGCAAATGTTAGCACAGATTTCATTAGAATTGTATTATGAACCATAAATACATACAGACAAACAAACAAGTTAGCATAGGTTAGTACCCTCACTGATTGACCATCATCCTTCAATAGCTTAGCAACTATTTTCCAATTGCAGCCTTCAGCCTTGCAGACCCCCCTAAATCTATCTGGCTCTGACTTCTCTGTACCTAATTCAAATTCTCCTTTGATTGCATGTTGTCTCACAGCCATCCTAAAGTCATTCATACTTGGAAATGTGCTGCCAACACTCATGGGTGGATTCTCCCTATCATAATCCATACATGCCTCAACAGGAATGACATCATCAACAAATATGGCAGCACCTTCAAGGTCATCAGCAGTAGGGTTGCAAGCATCAATACCAGCAGCTCGAGTTTCAGTAGCTTCTTTCTCAGCTCTCTCATCATCATCTCTAAGCCCAAGCAAAATATACATTGCATAATCACCTACCACTGGTGCTGCATCCCCTTCAAGAATAGGTTCTAGTTGCAAGTTGTCCCGATCAATATCAGAAAAGGCATCAGGTTTATCAACAACTTCATGAACTGAAAGACAAGATGCACTGCCATGGTGGCTGCTGCCTACTGCTTGTGCAACACTATTGGACCGAACGATCTCATTTATCTGGGCATTTATCTCTGTCACAAATGACTCATCACTGATGTGTGGGATCTGTTGCTTTTCTACTTTGTCTACAACTTCAACAAGCAAGAACAACCTCCGCTCTCTACTCCTCTCAGAAAATAAAATGAACAGATCTAGATTGGTTGTTAGCTTCACTTCTCCACTGCCCTTCTCCACACCATATACAACCGGCTCTTGGTTACTGCCTTGGACAAGCCTACCACGCATATCGGCAATTAAGTTATCCAGGGAGTATCCACAAGACTCAACAACCCAGTCTTCATCTTTACTCGGCATTTCAACTCGTGTTCCATCGTCAAGTTTAGCAATAAACGGTGAGAATCTAACACACAACTTAAACGCCGCAATGGGATCAACCCTACCGGAAAACAACAACAATTTCGTAGTTAGGTTTCGGCCTAAAGCTTCAACCCCGTGGGATTTCGCTCGAAATCAATCTTCAGGTAGAGAGCAATATCGGAAGAGAATGAGAACGTACCCAGGGGAATGGGGGGCTCCATGAGCACCCCCTCGTCGGCACTGTTGTCGTCGCTCGTCAGCCCGTGAGTGGTCGCCGGCGTGCTGCCTCTTTCTTCAACAAACCCTAACCCTAGGTCGCGTCGGAGGAGAATGGGGATGCGGCCGGGATGCGGGAAAGGACCGTCGGGGTGCCGACCTCTTCAACTGATACAGCCGGGGGCAAATTTGTCCGAAAATTTCACGTTGATCAAAGACCTCTTAATCTCGGCGATTAGAAACCTCGGTGGCACGATTTAGAGCCAATTCGTCGTTCAGTGGTAAAAAATTAGAGGCCAACAAATTTAATGGTAAAAAATGAAAGGTCATCGAATTGGGTGTTAAATAGTTAAAAATCCCCTTTTTCGAGGGTATCGTATCCGGAGATGATTCGCAAAATGGGAGGTAGGAAATGACGGCTTTGCCCCGTCTTGGTTGCTCGGAGGAATGGGCACGGGGGTAATTTAAAGCCACAGGTTCCGTAGACTGCTGTTGAGGCCCCATTTGGAACAAAGGAATGAAAAATGAAGGAATAGGAAAAAACTTAGGAATGAAGAAAACACAGAAATCAGAAAAGTAAGAAAACCGCAAGAATTGAAAATAGAGGAATAGAAAAATTATAGTGTTTGGAATGCAGGAATAAAAATATTATTGCAACTAAACAAAATCTTTAAAAGTTATATTATTATTATTATTATTATTATTTAATACACATAAATCAAATTAATAAGCTCAGAACTTAGACTGTGTGAGAGCTTAGAAATTTACTAACCCAAAGCATCTGTGCCATTTTTTTACTATTTGTGAACTAATCATGGGTGGTTTAATATTTGCTAGTAATAATTTTTTTATTAGTCCAAAACAGAGCCTTTGTCCAAAACAGAGCCTTAGATCTTTATTCGTTTGTTCTTTCTTGAATTCATTTGCTATTTTGTTTCATCCTCCTATGTCCAACATGACTGTGCTCTGTGCCCGAGCAAAATCATGGTTTGGAAGTTAATAGCGTTGCCATTGTCTAGGACTTCGTGAAGGAAGAGAATCCATGAGATGAAAGTGGATGTTTTGATTCCTGTGTTTTACATTGGAAACGATCCCTTTCCAGAGGAATGGCCGGGTCGGTTCCTTTGTTTCAAACACTACGGGCTCCTTCGGAACGTAGGAATCCAAAAAGTATAGGAATTGGATAGGAATGTATATGCAAAACAGTGGATTATAAAACAGAGGAAAATTTTCAATGCAGTCGTTTGGATAGCTATAGGAAAAACATAGGAATTTTTGGAGTGTACTAGTTGTTTCCACTATAATCAGCAGTAGTTATTACTCTTCAAGAGGAGAAGTAGCAGCATCATGGCAGTGCTTATCCTTGGTCCAAAGCAAAGGAAAGAAAAAAAGAGGTTGGAGTGGATGGATTTTTCCCTGTGCTTTTCCCATAGAATGAGTGGCATAGGAAGTTTTCTCATGTTTTTCCTATGATGAATTTTTACCATCCAAAGGAGTGTACAGTGCAGAAATCCTTAGGATCATGTATCCTACGTTTTTCCTTTGGATTTCCTACATTCCAAAGGACCCCCTACGTGACGTTAGCAAATGTAGGAATCTCGTTCCTTTGAAATTTCCTTTGAAAATCCTGTGAGCCAAACGGGGCTGAAAGTTCCCTTGAAATGATGCAGCCAGCCAAGGCAGAAGAAAATGCGCTTGCCGAAGCCTTGTAAGATGCTTTATCATCAGCAAAATCGATTATAACCCACATGATCAGAAAAATAATAAATGTACATGTTAAAATTTACTCTCTCTGTTCATTTATATGTCCACAGATATAAGAACTTGTGAGTGAAATATAACACATTTCCTCCGCTTTCTTCCCCATCCGCACCTTCTTCCACCACTCTACTGCACCGATGATCTTTATTTGGTGTACCATCGCGCCGTGCCAACAACCTCTCACCGCTCCTCCACGTCGCACCCTCCACCCTAGTGGCTCCTCGACGAGGAGCCATCTCCCATCGCCCTGTTGATATCACGCCGCCCACCACGCCCTCCTCTAGCTGACTTGCCATGCATCGACCTCCAGCTTCCGCAGCCAGCCACGACCTCTTATAGGCTTCTACAGCCAGCACGACCTCTTCCGGCTGCCCTGCCACACTGCACCCTCCTCTTGCCCACACCCTCCTGCTTGCTTCCCTGACCCACGATTGGTTGGTGACAATGTGTTCTCAGCTCCATGGAGAGCTCGGGCTGGATTAGTTGGAGATCCATTGATTAGGGGTGTTTTAGACTTTCACTTGCTGTTTATTCACAATCAGAGAACGTAGGGGGTGCTTATATTGCTGGATAGAGGGAATAGAGTATTTGAGTATGCAAGGATGCAACTTTATTACTCTCTCAATTCACTTTTATAAGTCGTTCTTGCATTCAATTTTTGTTCTCACTTACCAATACATATTTATTTCTTTTCAATACACTTTCTCTTTTTTCAATAAATATCTATGTCTCTCTCTTTTTCTTATTTTCTATGCACCTTGCTTTTTCATTTATCCCGTGTCCAGGGCTAAATTACTTACAAAAATAAATGGAGAGATTAGTATGAAACTATAACAATTGGTTGGCCTAAATTTTACTGATTTTTAAGATTTAGTCATGAGCTGTAGATGCTGATGAGGCTCAACAATACGTGATACTTCTTTGTTCACTTTTATTTGTCATTGTCGCTCTTAGCACAGGGATTAAGGAGATGGGAAAAAGTATTGTACATACCAAATAGGAAAGTGAAAGATAGAGATTTATAAGAAAGAGAGAAAGCTGTATTAAAAAGTGAGAATGATAAATATTTAGAACTAAAATTTAAATGCTAAAATGACAAATAATAGTAAGCAGAGGGAGTAGTTAAAAACCCAATCATGCATTTGTAACGGGCTACAATTGCTGAATGAGCCACTGGTACAGGTTGAAGCACAATATTTTCTGTGAAGCATGAAGAATCTAAACTCTAGAAATTTTTCACCTAGAATCGCACCTTTACAGACATGTTCAATCTCCAACGCCTGTTCTGCAACTATGATTCATGAACAGGAATCTGTGATCGAGGCCTCGCCGCTTCCTCTTAGGGACGGAGCTCTCGGCAAAGATAGAGCATGAGGGTTGCGTCGTATGTCAGGTTGGATTGATCTCAATTTCAAAGGGGAGAGAAGTACTTCGCAACCTTGATAAACAGAGCAGATCCATCATCCAGCTCAATCACACTCATTCTATCAACATCATGGGACTTAATTTGCTTACGGTAGTGAAGGCCTAGCATATTATTCTGTATCGTTCCATCAACATGTACATCTGTAGATATTACTAATCTCGCTCTATCAACACGATGATAAGGACATGTGATAGCTTCATGACCTTTAAAGTTCTCTAAAAGATATAAATTAATTTTGGTGATTTAATGAACACTATAGATAATAGTTGTGATTGTAGGTTTCACCTCGCTAATTCTACATCAACATGGTGAGCTTTTTCGATGTATGGCAAGTACGATCCTTAGAAGAGGAGTTTTTGAGCGGCGGAGCACCAAGACTAAAGATTAGCTAGAGAGTCTATAAGACCGTCGGTACTATTAAGAGAGGTAAAGTTATTTGTCTTTTGTCATAGAAGTGTTAGAGGATGTGAATGCTGCTTAGATCCTCTGAAAGCACTGGAGATGACAGAGGAAGCGAAGTCGAAGACCGAAGCTCAAGTTCAACTGAAGATGCAGTCACCGGATAATTCGGTGAGGTCACCGGATAGTCCAATGAGCCTTGAAGCAGCCAATCCAAAGAGAGGTGCTCTCTGAAGTCGAGGTGGAGCAGTCACCGGACAATCCGTCGGTAGAGTGATCGAACAGTTCGGTGAGTTAGAAGCTGAAGTCCAGAAAAAATGTATTTGGGAGTCCAAAAGTGAAAGTCACTGGATAGTCTGGTGAAGATATGCACCGGACAGTTCGGTGTCCTATAGAATAGATTATAGAGAGGGTGTTTCCCTGACCAAGAGGAGGAAAAGGTCACCGGACAGTCCGGTGATTGCATAAAGCAGTCAGACTGCTTTATGACATCACGTTCTAACGATTGTTTCTGAATTTATAGCCTATTTAAATCGTGGAGGGGGACATTTTGCCATGTGCCTGAGAAGCTTGTGAAGCTTGAGATGAGTGATCTTTGACTATTACTTTTGGTTTGGGTAGCTTAGATAGATAGGGAGTCGGTGTTTGAGCTTACGAAGAGATTGTGTAAAATGACACAAGTTTATACACGGTTTGGGTCTCCCGCTCAAAAGAGACACCAAGAGAGAGAGCGCTCGAGTCTTGGAGACTTGCTGCAGCGCTTGAGTATTGTGTGCGACGGCCGGGTCGTCGGTGACTTTACTCTGAGAGTAAAGCATGCCTTTGTATCGTTCTCGGAATGACGGGAGGAATCAGGATTCCGACGGGAGTAGTTCAATGAGGATTAGAGAAATGCGCCTACCTTTCGAGTCCTCGAGAAAAATCACTTAGTACTCTCTATTTTCTCTTTAGTTATCGTATTTACTTACTGTTTGAGAGTAGTGATAGGTTGTTTTTGATTTCTTTTCATGGCTATTGTTCTAATATTTGTTTGTTGTTCTTATCTTTTTACTAGTATTATTAGAGGTTTTGGCCTACTAAAATTGCATAGGTTTTTTTTCGTTGCGATTGAGTCTAATAGTTTTAGTTCATAGTGAAATTTATAATACCTGTATAATTATCCCCCACTGAGAGCCTAATCTCAATTGTTATGAAGCCACGTCACCGTAATAGTTTCATCCGTCCGATCTAAAACACCCCATCGATCGTCTCCGTTTATCATTTGCTCTACGCGTGACGCGTCTTCTCCGACTCGCCTCCCTGCCACTACCGGCGCTGCGCCGCGTCGTCTTCCCCGACGCACCCGCCTCGGAGCACCTCCCCGCCTCTTCCCCTCCCACGACGCCCCGCCTCCCCGCCTCTGCCAACTCCGCGCCGCCT
>BCLF01000035.1:2116052-2142183 GCA_001602275.1 Zoysia japonica
CCCCCCCCCCCCCCCCCCCCCCCCCCCCCCCCCCCCCCGCTTCATCTCCTCTCCGCGCGCACCGCCTGCCCCTTTCTCACCGATGCGCCGCCTCCCCTCCTCCCATCACCATCGCCATGCTCCCTCCCTCGCCGCCGTCTGCCTCATCCCCTTCAGGCGCCCTCCTCCGACGACCTGAGGTATCTAGGTTCGGGGTCGGTCCGATCCATCAGCGGCGAGAGACGGGACTCAGGCCACAGCCACCCGCCGCCGCCTCACCCTCCTACTACGGACTCAGGCTCCTTCACAACTTCCTGCACCCGGATCTGGTCCTGCACCTCGAGTGCTGGGAGTGTCGCGGCGGCACCGGGGGCGGGAGGAGATACGCCGTCCGACGAGCTCTCCAGGGCGCGCGCCAGGTGAGCAAGCCACCCCTCCGCTCTCACCGTGCCACAGCAGCTCGTGGAGGAGCATGAGGGAGTCGTACCTGTTCGTCGGGGAGGCCTAGCTCGAGTGCTGGCTGAGATTAGAAGCTTCCTCTTCATCTCTGTATCTCCCTGCAATCACAAGGTTACACGATGTTACTAGCTACTTCCATCCTATTAGCTCTTTTTTATTTGCTCAATCATATTTTTAATAAAAAAAATATATGAAATACAATACATCACCCTTTGCAGTCTCTTTCTGGATACTCAGCAGGAGATCAAGCACCAATGCTACATTGTGATAGATTAAACGATTTGCTTCCAACAACAGCAAAGTTCAAGTGCTTTTCTGACCTAGGATTTTTTTCTTGAAGGGTAAGCTCTGCACTCTTGATATTATCCTGCACTATCAATATGTTCTATTTCTTTGATTGTTTCTACCAGATTAAATATTTCAGTAAAATTATCTCTGTGCCCAGTGAAAATCCTTTCAGTCTCCAATTAAGTTGATATAAATCGATATTGAATTTACTCTACATATTTATAGGTTCATATAAATTTATTTCCTCACTGGATATATAAGGAATTTTGTCCTTCTAGCGTTCAGGTTACAAAATGTACTCTTGATGCATTATTTGTGGCTATTCCTCTGTAACTGTTCAACCAACTTATAATTTTAAAATTATATCTTCATCTCAAGTGCAGATTAGCTATATCATATTTCTAATTGTTAACCTCAAATGGAATGGGTGTTTCGTCTGTCTGTTGTTTGCATGCATTGGTGTTTTTCTTTGGTTATGTTCTTTCAAGAATACTGGCGTTAATATCACGAACAATCTCCATTGAAGTTGGCATGCAGGTAATTGCTATTTTATATGTACAAAATAAAATTGCTATTTTGCATCTCAGAATGAAGGGAATATATTCTTTTGGGTATGTTAAAAAATTTGCAAATAGAACATAGAAAATGGAGGGAGTATTATTGAGGGCGTATGACACTAGGCAGTCTGCAGAGAGCAAACTACCTCAACTTTTTTTTAAGGAATTACACATATGGCAACCTTTTTGAAACAGAGGCAGCATGTATCAAGAGTACTCTAATTCATATATGTTTTCATCATAGAAAATGTGTTCAAATGCGACTTGAACAATATTGAATTCATTTTCACTAGAAGTGAGCATTGGAAAATAGGACATGGCTGTTTGAAAGGTTCCTATAGTTGGATACGGGCCGGTTTGGCTGATGTTATAGGCCAGCAGGCCCAAGCCAACCCAGTAGCAGAAATTCATAGGCAAGGGCTGCTGCTGCCCTTGCTGCGCCTAGCCACTGCAAGGAGGGTGGCGAGCAGGTGTGGGTCCTGCCAGACCTTTCCAGAGTGATTAGATGGAAATAATTAGTGTTTTAGAAATAAATATCAGATTTGAGTCAGTTTTGTAATAGAAAAGATAATGAAGCAGTTTCCTGTCTATACTTAACCTTGCTATTAATTTTGTTTTAAATTCTGATTAATTCAAGACTATAAAAATCACTAACAAGCTTTATTATGCTCCTAGCGGTAACTAGCTCGGTGGTTCTTTATTATACTGATTTAATTCCTCAACTCCACCCTTTGTTTCCAAATTGACAATGTATTTACCATAGGTCATGTTCTTCATGTTACCACTGATTTAGTTTAGCTCCTTGAGTTTACTGTTTACATATGGATTGTATCCAATTGATTAGTCAAATTTTTGATTCTCTTCTTAGATAAATCAAGATCACAGGGTGGAACAGACTCTAAGAAGGATATAATTATCCATAGAGATGGAAGCAGTCCAAATATTGCAGCAGCAAGCACATTCCCTGCAGATATCAATTACCAAAAGGTATGAGTGTAGGATTTCCATTTTAACTTTTGGTTAGTAGTGTTGAAATGCATCCTGGCCATAATAAGCGCTTAGAATGGAGCTGGTAACTAGCAGCCATGTACACAAAGATTTTTTTTCCTTGCAATATATACTGGATACTGAAATACTATCCATTTGATAGTAACTCATTTTTGGTTTTTTAGGGTTAACCGCAAATGATTAGTTTTTCCTGTTTTGTGTCATAATATCCCTGTAGATATGTGCTCGAGGGGGAAAACATTTGTCAACAAAAACAGCATAACAGGAAGTCATCTCCCCTTGACTTTTTGGTTTATCCAAGTTTTCCAAGTCATCTCATATCATAAATGTTGCAGCTTCACATTTTTTACGTCATGATATTTTGTATCTAAATTTAAATTAACTTTCTTAGCTTAGAAAACAATATGTCAAATTATTCTGTTGCTTATTAAAGTACTAACATGCATTTCTTGGACCTGCATTACATTGGCATAGAATAAATTCAGTAGTTTTTTTAAATACCAATGGTGAACAAATTCTGAGGTTTTTAGATACCAAATTCAGGTGGTGATCACGTCGTTGCAGCTGCTATCTCCAAGTTTCATTTCTGCTGTCATGTTGTCTCTTTGCGACTGTTATCTCCAAGGTTGATTCTGTTTTTATTCAATGGGCAATGATGTATGAAACAGGCTATGAGCTGGTCAATCTTGATGCTAAGCTGATTTTGCAAAAAACCAAA
Source organism: Zoysia japonica (assembly GCA_001602275.1). Lineage (NCBI taxonomy): Eukaryota > Viridiplantae > Streptophyta > Magnoliopsida > Poales > Poaceae > Zoysia > Zoysia japonica. The sequence continues at coordinate 2,119,062 of BCLF01000035.1, forward strand.
AACCAGTCCATTCAAGGAGACAGTCCTGTACAACTTGTGCGAACTACTTGGGGCAGATCCATCTGTTGTGAATCTTAAGCCCAAGACACATGAGAAAGTTCACAATCTTGGGGAAAACAGGAACATTGCCATAATGTCAGGTATTATAGTCAATATGAGGATTGTCATGTGAAGTATCTGGAAATCCAGTGGTCCAAATAAAAGTGATGTTTCAGTATTGATTATCAGGAGTGCAACTTTTTTTATGTTATTATTCATTTCGTATGTCATTTAATTTTCTTGGAGTTGACAAGTTAATTATTCTTTTCTGATACTATAAGGATAATAATTCAAAGAGAGCACAATCTTGCAAGGAAAATATTTTTTCTGCCATGCACCACATATAAGGTACGGCACTGCATATACTCCTATTTTTTGAACCTCCTTTATGTTTTCGAATTTTTAAGTTTGATCTCCATTAGCCTCTAAAAGGTCTGTCTGCATGTGGGCATTTGTTTGACTGAAATCTTAGAGGTTTCACACATTCACTGCACATACACTAGAGAAAAAAAAAATCAGAGAACAACATTAAGTAGAGCAGGTGGCTTATTTTGTCAAGGCCAACCTGTTAATGAGAAGAATGGCGAGAGTACTATTTAGTTGGGATCCTGGATTTTGTTCATACCAATATGCTAGTTTGGATTCTAGATGTCTCAAACCGGTAGTATGTGAATAAATTTTAGTATTGGATGCACCGAATTTTGGAATGATATTCATTGACGTAAATGATGCGAATGAATGTTACCATTGGATTTTGTTTACACTCAACAAATGATGTTTCGGTGTAGCATTCGCTAGTTCTAAAAGCAAGTTCTTATAGTTGATAATCACATGGGTTTGAACAGTGGTTCAGGACGACTGCTGCTTTAATGTGACAATGTATTTACCATAGGTCATTTTCTTAATGTTACCACTGATTTAGTTTAGCTCCTTGAATTTACTGTTTACATACGGATTGTATCCAATTGCTTAGTCAAAATTTTTATTCTCTTCTTAAATAAATCAAGATCACAGGGTGGATCAGACTCTAAGAAGGATATAATTATCCATAGAGATGGAAGCAGTCCAAGTATTGCAGCAGCAAGCACTTGCGCCGCAGTGGTAATAAGACATTGTACTCAGCAATTATATTCCTAATCAGCTGAATAATCTTTTTAATCAAGCTCACTGATGCAGTTCATGACTCCTCTCCTGACATCTAAACTTGCTGGACAATATGTTGCAGTAGATTCAATGGGATTGTTCATATCCACATCTCAGGTGCCTCCAACGTCAACTTTTTTATTTAACATTTTCCTGCAACTATTCCATTGTCCCTTTTATGTTGATTTCAATAGTAAAATATCCCGTTTAGGTAAGTCTTTAATTATTTCTATAAACTCTGTGACTTCAAATAAACTTTATATTCATGTATCACCTACTCAACAATCATAGAAAATTTATTTATCAATTTTCAGAGCAACGCACCGAAAAATCATCTAGTTAGTACCGATTAAACCCTCTTTCCCGGTGTCCTTATCCTTACAACATGCCAAGCGATTTCTCATGCCGGATTGCAATGTAATCTTTTTTGAAATGCATCTCAAAAGAATGAAATGCTAATTATGGCTTGTTATCCGAGTCTAGGAACAGGTCGCTGACAACTCCACTACCAAGCAATCTGAGTAATATCACAATAAGGCTAGCGAATTCACTCTTGATCAATGCTTGGCATGAACAACCAACGCAAACAACAGCAATCTCAAGCCTAACAACTGAAGCACTACTGATACATGCATGACCAACCAACAAGGAGCAGCAGCAGATCGCCACAGAAAAAGGAGTTCAGCTTACAAGGATTCAAACCAAAACCGGCCTAAATTACTCCTCCACTCATACTCAACAAGGAGTAAAATAAGCAGAAACGAATTTCAGAGAAATCAAGGTACGCACCCCCAGGAGCAACCCCCTGATCACGCAATTCAGCAGCAGGTCAGGGATTAACAGTAACAATGTTCACTTAATCAAGGAGGGCAACGCCTCTAGGTTCCACGACAAGAGAAATAAAAATACCAAGTCAGACTTACAAGGGCACCAGCCCTACGCTATAAGGCACACACAGGCGAGCTTAATTTATCCAAAGCATCATTTTCAATGTTTCTGCAATTTATTGAATGCATAAAGTAAAGCAAATAAGTATCACCATATTGGTGCGAGTCGGGTACCATTTTTATTGAACTTTTGTCTCGAGGACGATGGCCATTCACCCAAATTTTCACCATCTCAACGACCCTAAATTAGCAAGGTAAAACAAGCACTGTTAGTCTTGTGTGCAAAAGCCAAAGAGATGCATACTCATAAAACTTCATGTAAGGTGAATAAACACTACAGGATTAGAGAAATAAGGGATCACATTGGTTCTTGAACAAATATATCTGTGGAATTTGACGACTCTAGAAATAATTATTTTGTCATTAGCAATTCCTTTTGTTAAATTCTTATGATTGAAAAAAGGTTATGTTGAATCTCATATTTAAAATTCATTCCCATCAAGAAAAGCATTCAAATACACAAGAATCACAATATTAAAACTTGCTACAATGCTACTCATGAAAGCTGCCACTAAGCCCTACGTATATGTACCGCATGATGCAGTAGTACGGACTTCATTTCTTTGGCCTAAGCACTTGTTAAATCCATTCCAAAAAAGGAAAAAAGATGTCTATGTTCACTCGACGATGACCTCATTACCTGTTAATTTCGATCAAGTGTTTCACAATTAAAGAAGCACTAAAATATCCCATACTACATAGTGATGGTCATGTGTCAAATATCTTCTCATGATTTCTGATTGACAGATCCTTAAGTACAAGAAAAATACTCTCAAGAAAATTGTTGCAGCATTTTTATTCATATTTTCTGCTTAAAGTATATTGATGCAACAGTAAACAATATTACAGCATATGACGAGACTATTTTGGAGTATATTAGAGGTTAATTATCACATTGAAGGTATTCCTGAATCACTAGTAGAAATATAGCAAGGGACTATGCCATGGACAACAACATAATATTTGTTTCTCTGTATACAACGAAAATATGTGTAGAGTCTGGAAAAGACATATTCCACCATCAAAGGAAAATAATATTATTATTTCCATATAAATTCCTTTTCCATTTCATAGTATAATTCAGTGTTGACTATATATTAGAAGGCACGTACTAATGATATTTAGAATCTCATGATTGAAATCTAATATAGAAGCTATGAGCCAATGCAAATGATGAGCAATTTTAGTAGGATAAGTAGTTAAATAATAATTACATCAACAAATAAAAGCAAGGTAATCTAACATACCGATATTGATCAATTTTGCGGTGCCTCAGGATCAAAATCCTCTTTGTTCACTGAATGTGAAGATTGTGGGGGTATACAACCAACACCTGTAGTTCGGTACTTGGCAACCTTCTCCGAGGCTAACTCCTCTCTCTCCTCCATAGCTTTCTCAACCATCTTGTAAAACATTCCAGGCTTGCGTAGTTTCGAAGGTTCCTTCTTGTTACCTTTCTCTTGGCCATTCTTGATCTCAGATGAACTTATCAGGAGGCCACTCCCTTGAAGCCCATTTGAACCTGCAGCTTCATCGTGATCATTTTCATACCCTTTGTTTTTGGACATGTCCAACATGTCGCTTGCGTCAAAATTGTTCCTACCAATACCATTCTCAGCTCTTGCATTTGGAGCATCATTAATATCTAGTGGAGATGGCTTCACCTGCCCTGGATGTATCATAGCAAGCGGGCACACATTCAACCATGCCTCTTCATTTTTTTCACATTGGCCTTCATTTGTGTCAAACATGTTCTCATGATTTTGGATTGATTTATCCTTAAGTAGAATGAAAATATTAGTATGGAAGAAATATTGGAAGGCATATACAAATACAATTTAGGATCACATAATTGAAATCTAATATAGGAACTATTGACAAATGCTTATGGCGAGCAATTTTATTAGCATGAATAATTTAACAATAATTATGTGTCACAAATGAAAACAAGATAATATACTGAATTTTCCTTTCAGCTTGACCACATAGCATTAACATACCTGCATGAATTGATTTTGCGGTGCCTCTATAGCAGGATCCTCCATGTTCATTGAATGTGAAGAAGGAGGGGCATACAACCAACAACTGTAGTTCAGCTCTGTGGGAACCTTCTCAGAGGCTAATTCCTTATCTCTCTCCTCAATAGCTTTTGTAACCATCTTGTAAAACATTCCAGTCTTGCGTAGTTTCCAAGGTTCCTTCTTGATACCTTTTTCTTGGCTGTTCTTGATCTTTGGTGAATTTTTCAGCTGGCCACTCCCTTGAAGCCCATTTGGATCTGCAGCTTCATAGTCATCATTTTTGGACCCTTTGTTTTTGGACGTGTCCATGTCGCTAGCCTCAAAATTGTTCCTACCCACGCACCAGGCTTGATCCACTACGCTGTGCACCCTCCTTAATTCTTCTGCCGCACCGCTCACAAATGTCCTAACTCATGCTGAGGGGTAGGAGGATGGAGCGAAAGGGATAGAGAGAGCGAGCGAGGCAGAGAGAGGGAGAGGGGGGTGGGGGCGGCGGCGCGGATAGAGAAGTGGAAGTTGGGTGAGGAGCCACTAGGGTAAGACATTTTATATATGCCAACAATTCTGGGCCTGTGGGCTAGAAGGTGGGCTGTGGCTGTATAGCTATGACAGGCTACGTATCATCAACTAGCCTTCTTTTATGGGTCACATACCCTTTCATAGTGATATTGCAACATAAGGTTCCGCTACTGTAAATTGATTTCGAGTGTCAGATCATATACAAAATTGGTATTAGAAATAAAAGTAGTGGGCATTGACCCTTAGTGATGTAGAGCATCATAGTTACGATTCGATTTCAGGCATTTGCCTCGATGAACATGGCTATTGGTACTCAATCCCTAGTAGACCACATTAGTAGCACCTCAAGCACTTCACACCTTGTATGCCAGCAATGAGGACACAGACATTGTTGATCCATAGATGACCGCCCTAGTTCTTTTCTAAGCTACATTGACCCTGCTTATTCGAAGGTGCTTGACCTTTCCATTTAAATGACAAGGATGAGAACTCACATGTGACATACCTTTTGACCCCCCGCCACCCACCACTACCAAGACAACCTGTTCATTGTCACTCGCCGTCCTACCATCATGACACTGCCCTTAACCTATTTGATTTGCCTCCCATCTTCTACATTCAGTTGGGGGAGGGGGGCGGGGGGCAGGGGGAGGATCTTGTGGGTCCACATGCATTATCGTCACCACTAGGAAGGTGAAGAGCATTATAAGATGATAAGGAAGGAAAAAGGGGCTTGCATATTATTCACGAGTGAGTGATACATCAATATTAAAATATGAGAGATGTTACAATGCTTGAAATTAACCACAACCGTCTATTTGATGAGATCTGATGGTTAAAAATAAGGAGGTACCTGATCAAAGATACAAAAATGGTGGATCCGATAAAAAAAATGGTGAACTCGATACCAATTTTTAAAAATGAATAACTGAGATTAATGGAGGAGGGGAGGTACCTCTAATACCTCTCAAGCACTGTAACATCTCTCTTAAAGCATATTCCCTTCATCTCAATTTATATGTCATTTTGGGTCCGGACACGAGAATTAAAGAGTGTAAAATCTGGGATGTGCTGAAAATGAGGAGAAGAGATATAGAGATAAAGAAGTATTAGGAAGTGAGAATGAATTATAATTTAGGATGGATGGAGTACCACGTGTAACCCAGTCCATGAAAAGCATTCGACACGACTTCAAATCCATGGTCATGTAATCGGTGCCACGGCTTGGCTAATATATATATTGAAACCTAGAATTCTTAATACCTTCCACCTGACCATTCGTGTGGACGTGGATCCGCTGGCTTAGCCACGTATAAGGTAGTAGGACAGTGCTTAAACAGTGCAATAAGCTTGGTGTTGACGCTCAAAAATCACAGGGCCACCGAAGTATCTGGCACGTTGCCAGAGTGTCCGGTGAGCCCTCTCAAGTTCAGGCATTCGGCCCACCGGAGTGTCCGACACGTTGCCAGAGTGTCCGGTGAGCCCTCTCGGGTTCAGACACTTAGCCCACCGGAGTGTCCGGTGAGCCATCTCGGGTTCAAGGAATTACACGACGAAACCTCCGGCACTTTACCGTAGACTTCGGTAATGCTGATTTGAAAATGTTTTCAGCTGATTGATTCTAACTTCTTTCCTAACTCATGGGATTAGTTGCCTGTGGGATAATCTCAATCGATCAAAACAATTTGTCTTTACATTTCGTTTTTCTCCAAACGCTAATCTATTTACTCGATCCTCGTGTTATTCTTCCTTCATCCCGGCGATGTTTGAAGGCCATCCGGCTGGCCTGACTGAGCCAGAATCATCCCTAAGACAATCCTCCTCGGACGAGGTCCTTCTCGAGGCGGGATTGTCTCGGTGCGGCTCCAAACCCGCCATTGAAAAAACGTCAGCGTTTCTGCACGCAGACGTGCGAGCGGTGTGTTGGCCCGGTATCCATTTCGGCATCAACACACTTTTTGGCGACTCCGTTGAGGACGAGTGACTTCGGTTGCATAAACCAAATCGTTGTTTCCACCATGACCTCCGAGATCTTCACGACGAACATCGTCACGCCATCCTTGGATGAGTTGCCCGAGGAGGCGCGCAAGGTGTTCGTGGAACGCCAGAGGGCCTCCGAAGAGTTGCACAAGGTGAGCGAGAAGTGGGAGCTACAGAAGTACTTGGCGTGTTTCAAGAAGGACCGCCAAGGCGCGATCTCACAAGTGAAAGAGCCCGTTCTTTTGGCCGTCGACGATGACGCGGCCATGGGTGCTACCGATGTAAGGACATCTTCGCACCCTCCCATTGCTTTTGAAGACCTTTCGTATTACCTTGCCGATATAAAAAAGGTCTTGACGAACAATATGCAATACATGACAAAAAAACTTGTTTAAGTCTAAAAATGTTAATATTGTATCATTGTCTCATGTTGTGCATGTGGGTCCTACTACTAGTGCATCGGCGCCTACTACGTCAAGTGTAGAACAACCTCCGTATGGCATACCGTTGAACTCGTTTAGTGGGCAAAGTAGTTTTCTGTCTCATGCGCAGACTAGTGCTTTGGTAGTGTCTCCCGCTAGCGTAGAGCCAATTACCAGCATCCCTAATCCGACCACTAGCCGATTGAATGAATTGGCTAATTTTGTTCCTCCTTACCGCACCGTTGCATATAGCACACCACCTATCCCACCTAGCGGTACGGGTATCCCTCATGACCCCGTTCCTAATGAATTATTTAGCGCCATGAAAACGAGCACACATCCCTCACCACCGGGCATATCCACTAGGCCATCCATCGCAAACATAGAGTAGTGTATGGCTCGCATTAAGGAGCACTTAAACAAACAATTTCGTGAGACGCTAAGAGTAGACCTCAAGGGAAGGGACCGAATTTATCAAAAATTGTACCCCGCATACTTTGATGCGGTCCTATATCTCGTTGGATGGCGTGTTTCCGACTTTGTCAAATTCAATGGTGTACATTGTTACTATGATGCTGAGTACACGTTAGCCAATATATAGTACAACTAGGAGAAGCGGGTTTTAGTGAGGCTTTAAAAGTCCGATTGTTTTTTTATCACTAACCGGAACCGCTTTCTCTTGGTTTTTGTTATTGTCTCCGGGGTCCATATACATGCGGGAGTCTTTAGAGCACAAGTTTCATGACCATTTTTATTCCGGGAACAACGAATTGAAGTTGTCACACTTGACATCAGTTCGGCAAGGAAAAGAGGAACCCGTCGTTGACTATCTTTGGCGGTTTAGAGATATTAAGAACCGATGCTTTAATTTAACAATTTCTGAAAAAGACTTAGCCGACCTAGCTTTTAGTGGTTTACGGTCGCATTTTAGAGAAAAGTTGGAGGGATACGATTTTCTTATACTCACCCACCTCCAACAAAGGGCTTCGGCTCAAGAAAGCCGAAGCAAAGAAATAAAATATGACTACAAGACCCGTCGTAGCGTGCACGTCGTAGAATGTGATTCGGATAGCTCCGATTATGATTCCAATGACATCTTGGCTGCCGAGTTTGTTTGGCCCTCTAAGGCCAAATCATTTGCTTGTAATTCGCTCAAACCGGTTCATAAGAATCGGAAATACGATGTGAAATACACCTTTGATGTAGCCAAATGTGATGTAATATTTGATGAGCTGCACAAAGGTGGATACATTAAGATCGCATATACTTTACCTTCGGCGAATGAGATTAAGCGTAGGGCATATTGTAAATGGCATAACTCTTATTCTCATGCTACTAATGATTGTAATATTTTACATCGAAAAGTCCAATCGGCCCTTAATGAGGGACGATTGAGTCTTAAGGAGATGCAGATCGACAAGCACGCTTTCCCCGTCAATACTTTAGAGCTCAACCCCAAGGTGTTGATTCGGCCTCATCAAACCGATACAACCAAAGGGAAGAACGTGATCATCTGGGATGAGATGCCCGTTTCTCTAAGTGAGAAGGGTACCTCTAGGAAGGTGGTGCTCGAGAAGTACTCCGATGGTCAAGAGTCTCTAAAAGTCACTATCCAAGGCTCTAAACTCGGAGGGCAAGCTTCACAGCCCAAGATGATAAAACCGAAGAATTCTGAAGTGGGCAAGTGGAAAGTGAATCAAATTAAAGCCACGGATCGGAAGATGGGGCCTAAAAACGCCTTCGACCGGCTCATGGCTAAGTACAAGCATCAAAAGACCGATTCAAATAATCGGTCTATGAAGCGATCTAGATCACCACTTAGGGAAGGCAGCCCACCTACGAAGGAGATGAGTCCAACTGTGAATGTGCACGGGCCTCCTTCTCCTTTTCCTCCACATTGCTTCGGAGTGTCGCCTCTATGGTTCTATCTTATGCCTTGCCCACCGTTCTCGATGTGGCATCTATACATGGGACCGTGGATGCCCGTGCCACCGATGCCTATGCCACCAAGGCCCGTTCCACCGATGCCATACCCACCATTTCATCCGAGGCGAAACGGACCGAGTGGGGACGTCTTCACAAGGCTCTCCAACCCTATCTCGGATCGGACGGATTCTCGACCGATCAAGGTTCACTGAGGGAGCTCCACCATCGCGCCTAAGCAAGAGTGACGCCTGAAGCAAAGTAATGAACCTGCTCTCTCTACTATTTTTATCAAAAAAGTGCATCCGGAGGTGTCGTGAAAATCGGTACAACTGATGTCAAAATCGGAGGAGTCTTCACGGGGCCGATCAGTTTGGATGATCTGATCGAAAAGGCCTCCCATGACCATGAAGCTAGCAGCAGTAAGAGCTCCTCTAAGTACACGCAACAGAGGTGGTGTCCGTTTGACTTGACCCACACTCAAAAGAGGAAACTTCAAAGGCTGCACCTCCGAAAGATGCGAGAAGAGAAGGCGAAGAAAAAGAGGGACGAGGTCTTCAATGAGATCAAGCCGATGGTCCCTCAAAGTAAGCAGTGGAGGGTTAAGGGGTCCAAGGCTCCTACTCCACCGGTGACGGAGGAAGCGGAGACTAATAGGAAGCCACTTGGTTTGACCGACGCCGTCTTAGGAGAGGACTCCACAGCACCCTCGCCCACAAGAGACATCGATATGTCTGAGTTCGACGACGATGACCTCTTAGACTACGAGCCTACACCGCCTCAGGAAGGTATAGACATTAATACCATTTGCTTATCCCTTTTCGATTATTCACTTGGAAGAAGTCATGGCACAATTCGATTTTGAGCCAAAAAGTGCTATCTTTGAAAAACTCGAGAAATCCGAGAACCATTTGAAACCCCTCTATGTGGGAGGTCATATTAATGGTTCACCGATTTCTCGCATGCTTGTGGACGGCGGTGCTATTGTTAATCTAATGCCGTGTTCTTTGTTTAAGAAGCTAGGTAAGGCCGATGACGAGCTCATCCGGACCAATATGACTTTGAACGATGTGAGAGGAGGAGATCTTATCGAGGCTAAGGGGGTCGCTTCTATGGAATTCACCATTGAAAGCAAGACTATGGCTATCGCTTTCTTTGTTGTCGATGTGCGCGGTAGTTATAGCTTGATCTTAGGGCGTGATTGGATTCATGCCAATAAATGCGTTCCTTCTACCTTACACCAATTCTTTATACAATGGATTAGTGATGATGTAGAGGTGGTTCATGCGGATGCATCGGCTTGTGTTGCTATGATCGAATCATTTTCTTTGCCGCATGACGCCGTCAAGTGCTTGACCGGTTTAGACTTGACGGATTATGATTTTCTTAGCGTAACAGGAGATGGTTTTGTACCAGTCAATGTAAAGCCGATGAAGAATCAGCTCAACCATATAATATGATTTAATGGATCCTAATCTTGATTGGTTGCAAAAGAGAGTGGAACACTATCTGTCTAATACGAACTATATGAGCGAAGCTATCGAGGAAATAGAAGATATGGATAAGTTAGGACAAGGATTAACATCGGCCGATCCTCTTGAGGAGGTGAACTTTGGCAGCGATGATAATCCGAGACCAACTTATATAAATAAAAATCTGAAAGCCTATTATAAGGTGAAGTTAATTGGTTTACTAAAATAATATGTGGACTGTTTTGCATGGTCTTATAATGAAATGCCCGGGTTAAGCCGTGAGTTAGTTGAACGTCGGCTTCAGATAAAATCTGGTTTTAGACCTTTTAAGCAACCGATGAGGAGGTTTAACCCGAATATACATGATCGGATTAAAGAAGAAATTAATCGATTACTTGATATGAAATTCATAAGACCTTGCAGGTATGCGAAGTGATATCCAACATCGTGCCGGTGGAAAAAAAGAACACCGGTAAGATTAGAGTTTGCACTGATTTTAGAAGTTTAAATAGAGCCACTTTTAAAGATGAATATCCTATACTCATTACCGTTATGTTGATTAATGATGCTTCCGGCCATAGAGTTATTAGCTTTCTTGATGTTAATGCGAGATACAACCAAATCTTCATGGTCGAAAAGGATATGTCTAAAACTGCTTTTAGATGTCTCGGTTTTGTAGGATTGTTTGAGTGAATTGTCATGACTGTTGGATTAAAATATGCAGGTGCCACATATCAAAGAGCTATGAACTTTATCTTTCATGATTTGCTTGGTGTTATAATAATGGTTTACATAGATGATGTGGTGATCAAATTGGTCACTTTAGATTCTCACTTGACCGATTTGCAACTTGCTTTGGACCGAATGCATTGTTTCGGTTTGAAAATGAATCAGCTCAAATGTGCTTTTGATGTATCGACCGATAAGGTTTTAGGCTTCATAATTCATAAAAAAGGCATAGAGGTAGATCCTAAGAATATAGAAGCAATGAGAAATGTGCAAGTGCCTACTTGTAAGAGAGAGTTGCAAAGCTTCTTAGCAAAAATGAATTAATTAAGACGATTCATTTCTAACTTGTCGAGAAAGATTAATGCATTTACTCCTATTCTTTGGCTAAAAAATGAAGCCGAATTTACTTGGGGGGCAAAACAGCAAGAAACTTTTGAGAAGATCAAAGAGTACTTGTCTTCGTCACCGGTGTTTAGGGCGCCTAAAGGAGGAGTCCCTTTCTGTCTTTACGTAGCCGCGAAAGATGATGTGGTTGGTGCTGTTTTGACACAAGAAGCTGAAGGAAAGGAGTATGTGATAACATATGTGAGCCGATGGTTAGTAGATGCGGAAACAAGGTATACTCTCATTGAGAAACTATGTTTTTCTTTGTATCATGCTTGCACCAAGTTGAGACATTATTTGCTATCTAACACTCTTGTCAAACCGATGTTATTAAACATATGTTGCATAGGCCGATTTCTAGTGGTAGGCTTGGTAAATAGGCTTATGCATTGATTGTATATGATTTGGCTTATGAATCATTGAAATCTATGAAAGATCAAATTGTTGCTAATTTTATTGTTGAACATCGGATTGATTTAGAACATGATCTAGATGTTACTTATGTTACTTTTACCCCTTGTAAGTTATATTTTGATGGATCGGTTTGTAAAGAAGATCAAGGTGTTAGTGTGGTTTTAGTATCTCCTCATGATACATACTTTGAATTCTCAAACTGATTAGAGTATGATTGCACCAATAACCAAAGTCGAATATGAAGCATTGTTGTTCGGTTTAGAGATGTTAGAGTCCATGGGGGTTAAGCATGTAGAGGCTTTCGGCGATTCTTTGTTAGTAGTATAACAAATTTCTGAAAATTTCAATGCTTAAATAAATTATTGAATGCCATCTTAGATAAGTGCTTAGACATCATTAGAAGAATGGATGAATTCAACATATATCATGTGCTTAGGCTAGAAAACAGTAAAGCCAATGAGTTGGCTCAACAAACATCGGGTTATAATGTTGGTAAAGGTAGATTTTTAGTAAATAAGAAACCGATGCTTGAGGTGTTGAAATTAAACCGTTCGGACACTAATACGTCAAACCGTGATAATACCGAATCGTTTGATTAGAGGTCACTCATAATTTCATACATTCGTAGCCCAACCTAAAGTGTAGATAGGAAGGTTCGGCATGTGGCTTTTAAATATACTTTGATCGATATTGATTTATATCGCCGAATGGAGGATGATTTGCTTTTGAAATGTTTGAGTGATAATGAGGCCAGAGTAGCTATGGAGGAAGTTCATGAGGGCATTTGTGATACGCATCAATCGGCTTCAAAAATAAAATGGTTGTTAAGAAGGGTCGGATTCTATTGGCCAACCATGATTGCCGATTGCTACAGCTACTACAAAGGATGCGAAGAGTACCAAAGATTTGGAAACATTTAATTGGCACACGCAGCCACGATGAACCCCATCATAAAAATATGGACATTTCGAGGATGGGGATTGGACTTTATAAAACAAATACATCCTCCATCTTCGAAGAGACATCGTTTCGTGTTGGTCGCAACGGATTACTTCATCAAATGGACCGAAGCGGTGGCTCTCAAGAATATGACGCACAAAGAGGTAATTGAGTTCCTTACTGAGCATATTATTCATAGGTTCGGCATATCTCAAACTTTAACTACCGACCAGAGTACTTCATTTACGTCCGGTCATGTTAAAGAGTTTGCCGAATTTTACGGAATTAGGATACTCAATTCATCTCTATATTATGCTCAGGCCAATGGTCAAGCCGAGTCTAGTAACAAAACATTGATTAAGCTCATTAAAAAAAAGATAGAAGACCATCTCAAGAGATGACATGAAGTCTTATCGAAAGCATTGTGGGCTCATCGGATATCTAGGCATGGGGCAACTAAAGTAACGCCCTATTAACTTGTGTATGGACAAGAGGACGTTTTACCTGTCGAGGTAAATCTATGAGCTCTAAAGTTAGCCAAACAAAATGATTTATTTACCGATTAGTATAGAACTCTAATGCTAGATAATATTAATGAAGTCACCGATAAGCGTTTAAATGCTTAAAAAAATTGAGAGAGACAAAGCTAGGGTTGTTAGAGCTTACAATAAAAAGGTGAAAGTCAAAACTTTTAAGGTGAACGAATTGGCTTGAAAAACTATTCTGCCCGTAGGCTCAAGAAGCAACAAGTTCAGAAAATGGTCTCCTAGTTGGGAAGGGCCATACCGAATAGTAAAAGTCATCGCCGAAAATGCATACATGTTGGAAGATATTCACGGAGAATCACTACCTAAGGCCCTTAACGACCGATACTTGAAAAAGTATCATCCAAATGTATGGTAAGAATCGTAAGAGAAATGTGGTCGATGTGAACAACATCATTGTCAAAATTGAATACAATGGCCGATGAGCCCTCTTGGGTTCGGAAAATTACACGACGAAACCTCTGGCACTTTACCGGAGACTCCGATCACTGGAGTGTCCAGCACTTTACTGAAGACTCCGGTAATACTGATTTAGGAAAGTTTTCAGTTGATTGATTCTAATTTCTTTAATAACTCGTGAAATTAGTTGCCTTACGGGATAAGACCATCACTCCTTTATAAAACAGAACCCATAGCCGATTGAGGATAATTCCAATCGATCAAAATAATTTGTCTTTACATTTTGTTCTTCTCTAGACCCTAATCCCTTACTCGATTGTCGTGTTGTTCTTCTTTCGTCTCGACGACGTTTGAAAGCGATCTGGCTGGCCTGATCGAGCCCGGATCATTCCTAAGACAATTCTCCTCCGACGAGTTGCCTCCCGAGATGAGATTGTTTAGGTGCTGCCTCACACCCGGTATCGAAGAAACGTTAGCATTTTCGCACACGAACATACGAGCGGTGTGTTAGCTCGAGATCCATTTCGACGTGAACACCTGGTGCCACAATGTTTACGCATAATCAATTTTACTTTTCGTAATGTTTCTTTTTACTAAAAGATCTGATGCGTATATCTCATCCAACGGCTGAGATAGGCAGGCAGCGGGCCTTTTGGTAGCCGATCTTTTCATCCCATTCGTGGATCCCTCGACCTTCCTTCCATTTTTGGACCCTTGTGCCCTCCCTCCCTACCTTATTTTACTGTCGCGGCCTCTCCCCGTCGGTCTCCGAGCAAAATTCTCACCCTTCGCGGCGTCTCGGCACCGGCGCCGGTCCGCCGTCCCATCCCCCGTGACCCTCTGCTTCGCACTAGTTTCTTGGGGGGTACCCAGCCGCTGCCTGCGCCGCGGACATGTCGTCCGCGGCGGCCGCCGTCTCTTCCTGCTCCGCCAAGGAGGAGCCGCCGTCCCGTGAGGATGGCGAGCGGGAACGCGCGGAGAAGGGCGCCGCGGCGGCTGCGGCGGAGGAGCGCGTTGAGTTGGCGGGACGGGAGCTCAGCGAGGTGTCGCTGTGCCGCGGCGACGCGGAGGCGGAGGACGCCGGCGACGACGACGACGACGATGATGACGAGGAGAAGGTGGGGGAGGCTATCGAGCTCGGGCCCAGGGTCAGTATCAAGGAGCAGCTCGAGAAGGACAAGGTGACTTCAACTGTTCATCTCGCTTCTTGTGTCTTGCCTCCGTGCTTCCGCTCCTACTGAAAATCATGCTCGACTTCTTTGTTTTATCTATGTTAATGCTTCAATTCGTTACTAATATCCACTTAATTATCAGTTTGTAATTGATTTCTTGCTGCCTGGCTACACTGGTACAAACTTCTGAAATCGCTATTACTGCTGTCCATGGCGTTTTTGCTGATGCGCAGGATGACGAGAGCCTGCGCAGATGAAAGGAGCAGCTCCTGGGCAGCGTCGATTTGAACTCCGTCGGAGGTAAGTCGAAATTCTTTCATCCCCAAACGTTCGCTCGAATTTCTACTGCTTCTTTCTGCTGGACGCTGTGGGCATCGATTGCTGTTGCATGACCAGACCAGGCATCGATTACTGTTGCATGACCAGACCAGGCATCGATTAGAATCGCTTGCGATCACCACACCTGACCTTTCTAGATCGGGTGAACTGATCCACATTGCTTTCCTAATTTATTCTTTGTCGCTCACTCGTCGCTTTCACCATCGGTGTGGTACTGGGGTTGGATTAAGAATCTGCATCAACAGCGATTTCTCAATTTGGTCCGCAAAGAAAAATAATAAAGAGACGGCATCTTCTTACAAGATGCTGTTACTAAACAGTTGCAATTGTAACGGCTGATAACACAAAAATTTCTTAGTACAAAGTATAGCAAAATATAAGTCCTGATATATTCAAAACTGTACTTTGATCAGCAAAGAGGATTGTTCTCGTCTCACACACCCCGGAAAATGAGAAAAGTGGAAGGTGCCTTATGTCGGGTACCACTGAAAAAGACAATGGGGGCGTGCTGGGGTGGCCTTTTGATGTCAATCATTTGAAAAGAAAGTTTGCAACCGGAGCTGTAGAAATGCCCTGTGTCGGCCATCTTCATTCCTGGTGCTTAGGTATCCAATAATGTACTTTATGATATTGGTGGTCAATAGCAGTGTCCAAGGGGGCAAAATTCTCAAAAGTTGCAATGCACAATGATGCAGTGTCTTCCAGTAGAGAACAGAGCCGGCAGCATAGTGATACAGTGCTTTTTGTCCTAGCACTAGCAGAGTAGTGCATGTATCCGCCCAATGGAAACATCCATGATTTTATTCCCCATCTTCTCTAAACTTAGTGCTCTGATTTTTTTTGTTTGTTTGTTATGTTCCCTGAATGAAATAAATGGTCTATCTCATCGTTACAAATGCCTGAACAGATAGAAATGAAAAATATATAATTTTCCAGTTAAGCTCACAGTATGTTGCACACCAAATGGGCAGAGACGCTGGAGCCGGATGTGAAGATCACAAGCCTCTCCATCTTGTCGCCGGGGCGCCCGGACATTGCCCTGCCTCTGCCTATGGAGCCCAGGGCAAGCAAGGAGCCATGGTTCACGCTCAAGGAAGGCAGTGTCTACCGGCTCAAGTTCACCTTCTCCGTCGCCGACAACATTGTCTCTGGCCTTCGGTACACCAACACCGTCTGGAAGACCGGCATCAAAGGTTCGTGATCTTCATTCATATCTGAGGGAGGTATCCTGCATGGTGCCAGAGCGCCCTGTGCTTGTGTGTGATTGCTGACAAGGTTTGATGAAACATTGGTGTTTGCAGTGGACAGCACCAAGGAGATGCTTGGCACGTTCAGCCCCCAGACTGAGCCGTACACTTACTTGACGCCTGAGGAAACCACCCCATCTGGCATGTTTGCTCGGGGATCATACACCGCAAGAACGAAGGTAACTGAAAGATTGAGCAAGGTTTGCTTTGGCTGCTACTACTTTCGGGTCTGATGAATAAGATGTTATGTTTTCACTTCACCAGTTTCTCGATGACGACGGGAAGTGCCACCTGGAGATGAGCTACACCTTCGACATCCGCCGTGAGTGGCCACAAAGCTGACGAACCATTGACATCTAGGAACAGGAGTCCTAAATCATTTGCTCTGCTAAGAATGGGGCTTCAGTGATCGGGTTGTGAAGGACGGATGCCGTTTCTGTACCAGGGCGTGTGAGGCATCAGCTACAGATCTCTGTGCCTCTTGTAGCTTTCTTCAGGTAGTTTCAGCGTGAGTGGTGCCCCCCCCCCCCGTTTGACCTTCAAAAAAAAAATCGCTTCTATGTGAAAAAAAAAAACACTTTGTGTTGGATTCTGAATTCCAGAGAGAAGCAATATTCTCCACGCCTACACCTTTTGCAAAAAAAAAAAGCTTTGTTAGGATACAAAGTATTTTTTAACAAAAGTATTAGAACAATTGTATGGTTTTGAAAAATACGTTGATTTTAGAAAGCAAGGTGTTTGAATGTAACAAATCTTCTACTTTAAAAACTACATACAGTAATCGGTAAAATTACAACCATTTTGGTGTTATAAAAACTTCACTCTTAACCTTTTTTTAAAAAAAACTTTTGCATGATGCTAGCTTCTAAAACCATGATTCTTAATACCGTGGTATTGAAATACTACAACACCCAAACAGGTCATTAGAGTTTCCAAACAATTCTGATACAAACCCTCGTTTTTCTTATGATATTCAAACAAATCTTGATCTACTCACCTATAAGAAATGGTTGTTCTAGGGCATTAACTTCAAGAATTTGTAACAACTAGCACTTAAGGAACGAATCAGCATTGTAAAATTGACTCATAGGAATGACTCAAGGTACGAAGCAAGCGTTTTACAAACGTAAAAAAACAGATTTTAAAGTTTTAGCGACAACTGCATCTCTACAGAAAAGCTGAGGCTAGTAAAATTGTTCATACAGTTCCCTTTGCTTTCTAGGTGTATCATACTTGGGTCAAAACTTCTGTTCGAAATTCGAATGTGAAAGGTAAGACTTGTAATTTACAAAAAGTGGAATCAATCTCCGCAACAGAGCTATACCAGATGGTACCAGTTCTAGTTCTCCGCAGACTCAAGCATCATAATCATCCTTTGATTCTTTCTCCGCAATAATCATGAGTACCTCTAGTCTCCTGTCGAACTGAGCTGCGCTCTCATCCCTCTCGTCTAGCTCAGCGGCCTCTGCTTCTAACCATTTCTCACGCAAATCATCAAGAAGGTTGCCTTGGTCAGTGTTGCCTGCAGTCCCAGGTGCACTGGGACGAGTTGTCCGCAATGAACCATCTCCAGATGGTGGTGGAAGTGTCAAGAGCAGGGCTCGGAATTCTCGTGTGTCTGCAAACATCTCAAAGTTGCAAGCGATAAGATCCAAGCAATATTCCCTTACTTTCAGGACACCATACCTGCGTTCCAGAGCAACATACCAATATCAGTAACACAGTACAGAAAATATCTATAATCTACTCCCTCCGTTTTTAAAATATTGACACCATTGACTTCTAACATCAACTTCGACCATTCATCTAATTAAAAAAAGTATGATAAATATAATATATTTTGTTATAATTTCATTATTAGTATTTGAAACACAACTAATAATTTACATATTTGAACAATTTGTTATGAATAAGAATGAACAAAGTTGATGTTAGAAGTTAACGGTGCCAATATATTTAAACTGGAGGGAGTATTCATAAACAAAGCATAAAAAATGGTGATGGTGAGCACACATACATATCTGACAACATCAACCAGTGGCACAATTCTGCAGGTGAACTGCGTTCGAGATGTGGCAACAGCATGTCAGCTACGACTCGCTTAAGGGGAAACAATAAGTATCTTGATGCAACATCAAATAGCTCTTCAGCCTGGAACAGTTTTCTTACAATTTAGTCTCATGCAAAGAAGTGTGTTTAAAATTTATAACAATATATAAGAGATACGAAACTCATGCTTTGTACACTTACCTGATCAGGATCCAAATGCTCAATCTTATCGGTATACCTAACATTGATACAACCACGAAATAGGTAAGAAAACAACATTAATAAAAATTCTAGTGGTGAAGCAATGTAACCTGCAATGTGACCTTACATATATTCAAGCATCTTTTCAAATGCTTCTGTGCTCAAGTCATGCTCCTCAAGAAATGGAAGATTCTGAGTTGCTTGAAATGCAGAGTTACCATCTAGGAAATCAATAGCTCGACACAGCCTCGCTCTAAAGTACTCTGACCTTGAGGCCAAAATCACCTGATGGCAGTGGAAAACCTTGTTACCTACTTTTATAAAAAGATCGGCAAGATAATCATTCTCTGAGCTCCTGCATATCTCATTTGATTCCTTATCATAATAGTCTTCTCTTAAGTTAGCTAGACAACCCTGCAGAACACGCTGCAACGCTGATGGAAGACGATCTTCTTCTCGCAAGAACTGTGCTTGCACTATGGTTCGTTTCTGTGAATTCTCTAAATCAAGATCTCTCACGGACTTGTACTCAGCATATCTCTGAAACACAATTTCTTTCTCCAGTATCTTTTGCAACTCCTCGCACTTACAAACTTTGCATGCACGCGCCAAATTTTCCATGTCATCCATAGCTACTTCGAGTCTATCCGAATAGAAGAAATGTATGAGGCTGTACAAGGCACCATACGATAACTTCTGATTAGAAAATCTCACTTCCTTCCTGTCATTCCATTCTGTACTGAATTTCTTATGAAAGAAAGGAGACCGGGCACAAAGAATGACCCGATGAGCTTCAATAGGTTTGCCATCAACATAGAATGTAATATCCGGAGGGAACATAGAAGCACCTGATATATCATCTTTTGGCCCAAATCCTGTCAATCAACATATATGTTAATACAATGCTGTAGTGTTCCTTTAGAAGTGAAATTATAAGCCACTGTCACTACTTCGACTTTCTACAAAAAAACAACATTTCTAAAGAAAAGGATTTGGTTTGTAAGATGGCAATAAACACCCATTTCCGAAAATGCTAGAAAGCATCAAATTCGAACGGGAACTAATGCACATAACATTGATTTGAGTAACCTAAGAAAACATAACACTTAACCAGCCTATGCATACATGAAGATGTTTTGATTTGTTGGTAGAACAGGGTGCTCTCCACTCCCAATCATCCTGTGCCAGCATCTGCAGGTAGTACATGAGGCCAATGGCTAGTAATATTAATAGATGAAGCACCCTCCCAACGATCAATGGAGTAATGGCCCAATGGCTAGTCCAATTTCATATAAATATCAGAGCCACATCCAAAATGAAACATTCCCACTTAAGGAGGAACATATAACTTGATACAAGCACTGGATGCATCATCCTATGGCTCCAATATTGCTTTTTCAGTATATATGGAAATAAATATTCAAGAGTATCCCCTCAATTATGGAGGACAAGCACATAGAGGCAATAATACCTTAAATAGCACAAAGCAATGTTGCATCATACATGCAAATTGTGCTTCACACAGCAATTCAAGCAAATACAGTATCTTGTACCAACCTTTGCAAACATTCCAGTCACAAAAATTGAGATCGTTTCCAGTCCCAACGTTCTTATACTTGTATATGGCATATGCATGAAATCAGTGACTAGTAATAGGAACAACAAACAAAACGAGTCAACCTTACACTATGATCAATCAAGGGAGTAGTGGCCCAAGCCCAATTGCTAATCCAATTTCACACGTATATCACTATTGCATCCAAAATCAATACTTTCCACTTGCCATCAGGATATATTAAGGAACAATTTAAAGCAGTACTCACCGGCAGCCACGGCGAGAGCAGCGGCTTCCGCACCGGAGCTCCACTGGAGCATCTCGAGGAAAGCGGCGCGGTTAGCGGGGCACGCAAGGAACGTGGCCCGGAGCGCCGCGGGCAGCGGAGCTAGCGGCGGGGGCCTGGCCTCAAACGACTTGAGGAGACGGCGGAGCCGCAGGTTGAGGGCGGCGTAGTGGCAGCGGTCGCCGTCGAAGGTGCGCTCGGCGCATACGGCGCCGGCCTCAAGCAGCATCCGCGCGGCCTCAGCGTGGCCAGCGAGGCAGGCGTAGTAGAGCGCGACGGAGTCCCAGCGGTCGCGCTCGTTGACGTTGGCGCCCGCCTCGAGGAGGAGGGCGAGGCGGTCGCAGTCGCCGGCGCGTGCCGCCTCAAAGAGGTCGCCACCGGGGACCTTCTTGAGGGGAACTGACGGCTGGAGGTCTTCCGGGTCGAGCTCGACGTCGATGTCGAGGCCGCGGAGCTCGACGTCCGGGTCCATTGTCTGCCTGGAGGGGCGGCACGGTGGTCGGCGGCGGGGAAGCGGGGGAGCAAGACGGGAGTCCGACGAAACGGGTGTGAATATCTCTACGTGGTCGGGAGGGCCGGACCTGCGGGGTCTAGCCTTGTAAAAATGTGGCTCACTGGCCCATAAAAGCCCAAGTATTATTGGGCTGATATTATACCGCAGTCGACTGGGCTAGTCAGATTTTACATATTCTCGTCGTATGGGCTAAACGAGTCGTCAGAACGACCCATGCACCATGGGCTGGATGGGAGCCTGTGCTCTGGTACGGCATGACCTTGGTAGTTTCAACATGCCGGTCTAGGTCCAAATCCATAAGCTGACTAATTTTGAAACAAGTGAAGGCTTAGTGCTTCACAGAAACATGCAATGATTTCTAGTTTATTACTCACTGTTACTCCGTATGAAAAAGACGGATGTACACTCCAAAATATAGACCCGAGTCATATTCCATTTTTATGCTTGAATTGTAGTGACCTTCCTATTTTTATTTGAGCAAAGACAAGACTGACTCCTGCAAACAAGGCCATTGGACCATCTTCACTTTCTTTGGAAGCGATAATACCTGTATGTTGAGTCCAAGGAAAGGCGTACAAATGTGTAATTTGCACATTTTTATTCAAACCAAAGATACACCACACGATCTTAGAAAAAACATACACAACATGCTATACTTGTTTTCTAATATTTTTTAATCACAATATATAGTTCTTGGAATCAACTAAAACTTATTTTATTTATTATGATAAAGGTGATATACATGTAGTTGTTATGTATCTTGATGACTCAACCTCTACCTTAGTGGTATCCACCTCCGCCTCCACCACCATACCCTCCATAGCCTCCGCCACCGTATCCACCGCCTCCGCCACCACCGTATCCTCCACCACCACCACCACCGTATCCTCCATATCCACCGCCACCACCACGGTACCCCTGCCCGTTGCCAAATCCTTCGCCGTACCAATGTCCATGACCGGGGTAATGACCATATCCACCGCCGTACCAATGTCCATGACCAGGGTGATGACCATATCCCCCACCACCATACCAGCCATGGCCTGGCATGTATCCGCCGTATCCACCTCCACCGTAGCTTCCACCATAACCCCCACCGCCGTAGTATCCATGCCCCCGCTTCTCATCACTGATGACATCCCCAGCTGCAGGTTTCACATTCTTCTTCCCGTCTCCAGACTCTGCATAAGACAGCTATGAGCGACCAACTTCACGACACACAAATAATGTAGAAATAGTGTCCATTTCTCATATCATACGAGTATGAAAAAAGGGGTCCAGGATCCGATAGATGCGCATACCTTTTGCCTCACCGAACTGGTCTCGAGCCGCGGCGACATCCTTGGAGATGAGCAGGAGAGAGGTCAGGACGACACCAAGCACAAGTGAGGACCTGATCGAAGACATCCTTTCTTTCTGTGATGTCCCGATCTAGATGGGTTTGAGGCATTACGTCCTCTCTTGCTGCTTTTATAGCAGGGTGCCGGCTAAACGCATGCACCAGCTAGCGACATCACTGCGGCTGATGCAGTTTCGGTTGGATGTCAGGATTAGAACAGATGGAGCAGATGGTTAGGTTTCGTTGTCGCCGAAACTAGAGGTGTCGGGTGGAGGTCTGGACCTATATCCGTGCGGATTTACGTCGGTGAGAGCGCATGATAGTAGGTAGTTGAGATCAGCTAACCAGATGCAGGAAGGTGTTGTTATCTATGCTTGTCAGGTTCAGTAGCGTAACAAAGAGCTCATTGTTCGTAACTAGTTGAGCGAGCAGGTCCACACATAATAGATATCCAATATCACTGACAGATATATTGCTAAGGACTGACAGTCACATTTGCAATTGTAATGCTGCTTTCTTTATTGGGGGGGGGGGGGGGGGGGGT
>BCLF01000035.1:2150013-2173290 GCA_001602275.1 Zoysia japonica
CCCCCCCCCCCCCCCCCCCACCCCACCAACGCGTCCAAATCGGGTTAATCTCCAACTAACTCCCCTCTTAAACACGACATGGAGTGTACTACCATCACAGCAGCGTTGGCATCGAAAGGAGCTCGGCTCTTTCATCCTCGGCTTGCGGTACTCCTAGGCAAGGTGGGCACGAACATCACCATTGGAGAGCTTGCCACCGACCATGGAGAGCTTGTAAACCCTTATGTCGTCGTCCCTCACCGTGACATGGAGCTGTGGAAGAGGAGCAACACTTTCTGCCAGAACACCTTGAACCGTCCAGGGTCAGGAAGGAGCTCAGGTTTTGATGGCTGGCACATAGCTGGCACAAAAAAGATGGACATGGTGACCAGATTGATTATTGTCGTCCAGCACAATAAGGACAGTGCAAAATGTCAACTCTCTATCAGCTTTACGTTATCTAGCTTGTGAATTAAATATAGTCTTGTTTTCTGGTTTTGTGTAATAAGATATTTGAGCATAGTGGTTGCTAGAACTAATTGAAAACGGAGATTATTGGGAAGCATTACATTCAGTTACTTTACTGAGCCTACATATGACCTTGCACCATCTCACCTAGCTAGCTCATGAGTTGGTGACAAGTATTTACTTAATCTGTGGGTGGAATATGCACCATAAGCAAGATAATTACTCCTTTGGCTAAAAACACATAAGCAAAAAGGAATGCTGACAAACAGTCCATAACAATTGTCTTATCCACCTATATTCGTAACTGAGCAGACATTTATTTATATAATGTTATATACAATACGATAAAAACAAGAAAAAGAGGGGGGTTTGAATTAGTGGGCTTATGATACTCGATTTTGCTACAAACTCAAACTATGAGACTTGATCACAAACCAAACAACTTATGCAATTTTAGTACGTCAAGACCTCTAACAATCACTACAACAAATCATACTATCCATGATGGATTTCAGGTGACGTTTAATGAAAACGTCACGGATATGGACTGTTTGTGATGATTTGTAAATTTCCATCACAAACTGAGCAATGGTTCACCGAGAACCCAATTTGGGTCTAGTTTTTGTGACGAAACCACTGTAAACATCATAAAGTGGAAAAAACGTCACAAATTTGATATCATATTTAACTATTTTAACTGTAGTAGTTGACAAGAAAAATGTACCACAATTGACACATGACCATAAACTAGGCTCTAATTCTATTTTTCTAAGGTTTCCTATTATCTATTGTAGAGATAAGCAAGCACTAGCACGATAGCCACCAAGAGAAATCACAAAACAACCTACAACACTACTTAATGAGTATGAAATGCGGAATGTAAAAAGTAGGGTCAAGAGAATGCTCAGTAATTTTTCCCGAGGTGTCAGAAGGTTGGCACCTTACTCTAATCCTCGTTGGACCACTCCTGTTGAAGTACCGGTCCCTCCTGCCGTTCCCAGACCGGTGCTCTCTAGAGCATGCTTCGCTTCTGGAGTAAAGTTACAAGCGATCTTTGCTGTAGCGAACAATGCCTATTCGCAAAAGCAAGCCTCCAAAGCTCGGGCACTCCCTCTTGGTGTCCTTTTTGAGTAGGAGACTCGAAACCACATACAAACTTGACGTCGTCTTTCACAATCTCCTTGGAAGTTTGATTATCTGACTCCTAGCCGGACTAGGGCCTCCAATAAGAGTAACAAGTCAACATCACTCCTCTCAAAGCCTCACATGCTCTAAAAGTGTTTGAATGATCTTGCTACTCTCCTACTAGCACAAAACATCTCCAATATTGAGTTGTGCTCCCAGAAGGTTGCATTTCTTGTAGTGGGATTTGGGTGGTGATATATATATGCACGGACATCGAATTGTCAGCTTCATTACCATCCCAATGGGCGGCATTGACAAATATATATGGGATGATTCACGTGTGTTGACAACAATGTGCTATGACAAGATGGAAATTAATGTCATCTACATAGTACTTCGTCTGCAAAAATTGTTGTGCATTCATTCGTATGGACAATGCTTTGACTACATATATGACAATTAGTTAATAGGATAAAAATTTATGGAGCACTCCGTTGTACCTGATTTAAATATTTATTTGAATGTTGAAGATATAGGTTATGACCTTGATGATAACATTTGTTGCCTCAACATACTCCTGTATGGTATCATTCCATAGTGTAACTGATTTGAAGTTAGAGTCACCCTTAATAAGATGCTAATGGTACTCTTAACTTTTGTTTTTCTTTCATAAGATCTAAATCTGTGTAAGTAACGGCTCAAAACATATGCGAAATTAATACAGGTCAACAAATACATATAGCATAGAAAACAATCGATAATTTATTGACGTGAATTACCAATGCAACCTAAGAATCATGCGACTATAAATGTGATTGAACAATTCAGAGTTCCTGTTCAATCTCCCCACTGTATTTGAGAACTAGGTAAAAGTTATCTTGAACATGTTGTTATGGTTGAGGTTTATGATAAAATGTATTACTTGAAGACATTTTATTTGTTGCTAATGAAACTCATCCTACTGTTATGATTTCCATCATCGTTTTGCTCAGTATCTGAAGTTGATTATCTAGGTGAGGTACACTTCAGAAGTAAAACCAGAGTGTCAACACGACAAAAGAAAGCATGGTCACAGAGGTTGTATAACTGCCACTGCCACGAAACATAGCTAGATAAATGTTTATTTGTTATCAAATACTGATCATACCATACAAGACTAGATCCTTATTGTAATATTTTAATTAGTAAAGCTGCAACTATATCCATATTGTTCAACACATCGACCTCCATACTCATTACATGTTTAATACAATCAAACATATGAACTTATGCTTTAGAATCCAGGGACGAATCCTCCAGCACCGGCAAGCCCAGGAGGACCAAAGGCATTGATTCCTCCACCGACAAGCCCAGGAGGACCGAAACCAAGACCGCCATATCCTCCAAGGCCTCCATCAAAACCCGGCTGGAATGCACCTCCGTACCCAGCGCCATAACCTGCAGGTCCTCCATATCCTCCTGTAATCCCGACAAACCACTTCTCGTCATCGACTCCAGGCCACGTTGTAGGTTCCATATTATTTCTGTTCAATTCTGCATGAGAAATATTAAAACTTTTAGTGGTCATGCTCGTGAACTGTTGTAGGGGCTGTAGTAGTTGCATATATATTTTGAAATGCGGAATAGTATATGATATACTGTCCTAACTAAATTGACATCCTATATGAAATAAGCTAGTAATAGGTTTTTTGTTTAAGACACTTTTTTATGTACTTCATAAGGTGGCAACACGCGCACGCGCACGCGCGCACGCCCACAGAGAGAGAGAGAGAGAGAGAGAGAGAGAGAGAGAGAGAGAGAGACCAAACCTTGGTTTGAGTGAGCTCCCTAGCACACGCCACATCCTGGCATAGCAGCAGCGCAGAAGACACAACAACCATGCCGAGGAGAAAAATAAACTTGACAGCCATTTCTACACTCTTCTTGCTCAACTCACTTTGTTTGTAGAGATTGCATTGCCCCGGTACCCTTTCTATAGAGGTAGCAAGACATGGACTTTACTTGGTACTCCTCCACGCCGAACGGACGCTAATGAAGCTGATTCTTCAACATGCAATAACTGTCGTGGTACGGTTGGGTGTTAGATGAGACTCGATGGTGCTACGTGCCTCATTGTCAACTTGATTACCCTACTGACGGAGCCGACCATTGACATTTAAGGGGCATGAACAAAGTACTTGCTCCCTAAAGATTTACCCAAGACAACATACACTAAAAAATTATTATTTTTTCTGAACCAGTTTGCGTTGTTATAGTTGGATCAAAAATGCCACCATATTAAGAATAATAATGGTTCTCAAAACTAAAATCTGTATGCAAATAATGAAACCGTTTTCCTGATTGGGTTTTTTAGACCCATTTTCAATTGTATGTTCAGTGCAAATAATTGAGTGGTCAATTATTGGTTTCTAAAAATAAAAAATGATATTTATTTTGGACGGAGGGAGTAATAACTTAGGGCCTGTTTGGTCCCCGCCACTGCCGCACAGCGCCAGAGCAGTGGCTGCACCGCACATTCGGCGAGCTGAGGGGAAGAAAATGAACTAGCTGCTGTGGCGTTCGCCGAAGCTTCGGCAAATGGTGGCGTAAGCGTTTGGCACATGCCACACGCCATACCTGTGGCGCAGTGAGCTGTAGCGTGCGGTGGCAATGAAGCAAACATGCCCTTAATGTGTTACAAAACACTCTTTCTAATAATCATATATATTTGAGATTGTATTAATAAACATGTCGCTATTAAGCATTATGCATGTGCTTTGAAAACAATCAATATTAAGCCATATTATTAGTGACGGCTTTTCGTTTTCTTCACTATTGGCGCCTCTATGAAATAATAGTGACGTATTCTAATCAAGACATCACTAATGGGTCATTAGTATATAGTGTGTCTAATGTAGGTGTCTACGTTGTGCTTTTTTGGTAGTGATAACTAAACACATTAAATAAAATCCATTCGGCGTAACATAATTAATACATATCAATAGATGCTTGTTTATGTGTATTAAGTTATTGTTTTGGTCAAATGCATGCCCTCTATATATGAACCCCGTTGCTAAAATATTGTTGTTGTAGACTTTTAAGTTATCTTTGATCATTCGTCTTAATCATAAAATTAGTTCAAATGTATAAAATTAGAACTAATGATTCAAGTAACTTTAACGATAAGCCAAATTATAATAAATATATTATTCAAATAAGACGAATAATCTAATATATTATTAGAAATCAATTGCGACAACATTAGAAACAGAGGGAGGCCTACTACCATTTCTAGACAAGGAGGCAACCGGATTTGTTAAATACTACTAGATAGGGGTGTAAATAGATACACCTAATATTACCTTCAATTCTGAACCACTTTAGGTCCAAAGAAATGAAGTTTTAAAAAGTGGAAGGCAGTTTGAAAACTTAGTTCATTTTTAAAGTAAAGAATGAACCCCTATATATTACTCCATCTAGTTTTAAACTATTAAAACTGTTAACTTTGACATCAACTTTGATTATTTGTCTTATTAAAAAAGTATGATAATATAATATATGCTGTTATAATTTGCTTTATCATTAGTAATATTTTGAACACAGCTAATAATTTGACATATCTGAACAAATTTTTGAATAAGATAGTCAAAGTTGATGTTAGAAATTAACGGTGTTAAAATTTTAAAACCAGCAAGCATACCTTGTTGTTAACCGTAAAAACATAAGTTCAGTATGCAGAACTAAATGGATGTGTGTGGTTAATTCTACTGGTCTTTACAACAGCAGTGGAAATGAACTGGAGCAAGATGGTTAAGAAGGAATTAAAGAACGGACACAAGAGGGGCGTCGCACAGGGCCCCCAAAATTATAGAGCCTCAAATTTACTAATTATCGTAAATATATATTTGTATTTATTGGTTTTGTTTTAATAGTTTTATTTAATTAATCTCATGTATAGCCTATAATGAACATAAGTTAATCCGATTTTTAATTGTTCCAACTTATATGGCGTATTTTGCACAAATTAGGTTCGAAAATGGGAATTGCAAACCAAAAACATGAGATAAAATAAAAAATTAAGGAAGTTGGCATTAGAATTTTAGACCCATTTATTATTTCGGATAAGGCCTCCAAATTCCTAAGGATGCCCCTGCACACAGATGCCTGCAAAGAAGTAATTATATTTTGTTAACTAGCAATGGTCTTTGTGGGCTCAAGATCTGGGAGATCCGAAAGAGCTCGTCCGTTACATTTGTAAGGGGTGTTTGTGAAGAGATTTTTTCCGTTAAATTTGTAAAAAAAGATAATTTTATGTGCATTTTTTTGTCAACGTATTCTAACCCATCTCTTGAGATGTTTTACCAAACGTACGTATGAAAAAATGCTGTGCTTTTTAAGAGTAGAGATTGTACTCGACAAGTTGATAAAATAGTTGTTCTGTTATAGCTTGCACGTTAATTTTATCGGCTTCTCATCGCCCTCCTCTCTATAGCCCGTGGTTCTCACATTTACATCCGCTACATCATTTACAGACCCACCTCCTGATGCCTTGAAATCTCTCATAAATTAAAAAGAACGTACAAAGGGCATGTTCCAATAAAATTTACACTAGAAGCAAAACTAGTACTACTTCAAGAGAAAAAAAACAGAGAATGTTAACAGATGTAGTATACATATTTGACGCCAAACTTATCTGGAGCGACATTTATTTATATAAATTTATATAAATTCCACATACTACCAACAACAGACAAAAGCTGATCATAATTTATTACACATTCTCCAAGCCACAATTATATCCATATTATTCAACAATCAATATCTCGATACATATTATTGTTTTAACAGGGAAAAAACCTACAAACTTGTGTTTCTGATTAGTATCCTCGGACACCGAATCCTCCACCTATGCCGCCGTAGCCACCGATTCCACCAAAAAGCCCAGGAGGACCGAATCCATTGATCTCTCTGCCCAAACCAGGAGGACCGAAACCAAGACCGTCTCCAAGGCCTCTACCAAAACCAGGCTGGAAGCCACCTCTGTAGCCAGCACCAATGCCAGGTTGGGGATGTACCCGAATCCCAATGAACTTACTTTCGTCGAGCCCAGAAGGTTCAATTGCAGGTTCCACATTTCCCTTCAAGTCTGCATAGAAAATTTAAATGTTTCAGTGGCTCCTCATACACTTGCACAAAATATAAGAACAATTCCTAATTTCGAAAATTTTTAGTAATACTACATTACAATGTTTATATACAACAAACTAGCAATATATTTTTTGTTTTAAGACACGTTTTATAAACAATTAATACTCTCCCCGGCAACAATTATTTTGAAACAGCGTTGGCAGCAGACACCGTATGAAAATCACGCGCACGCGCGGAGAGAGAGAGAGTACCATTGGTCCTAGGGAGCTCCCTTGCGAGGGCCATATTGTGGCATATGAGCAGAACAATAGCCAGGATAAACCCGGGAAGAAACAGAGATTTGGCCACCATTTCAATGCTCTTTGATGAACTTGCTTGGTATGTGAAGAGTGCCCTGCCCTGGTAACCTTTTTATAGAGGAATTAAGCAGCACATGCATGCACTCTAGCGCCACGCTGAACGAATGGACAGGATTCAGCCAAATCTTCAACAGGTAATTATTGCAGTGGTACGGTTTTGCGTAGGTCAAATTGGATCGTCTAGGGTTCTACGTGCCTCATGTCAACTTGATTACCCTCCTGACGGAGCCGACCATTAACATTTCTGGTGAACTGACAAAGTACTCCATTCAATCAGAAATGCTAAACGTGCATTTCATTATTTGGCTCGGCATTCATATGATTAGTAGTCTATTGATAATGGTGGTACTGGTTATGTATCTAATTGCCTAATTGATCCGATCTGTATCAAACATTTTGGTATGATCAAGATTTTGTCCAAGCCAAGATACATTAAAGTTATCTTTGTAGGCTCAAGGATTTCATCCGAGCCAAGATGCATTGCAGTTATGCAAGCGGCAAGCCAAGATGCAACATTAAAGGATCACCAGATCAGATCTACTATTTCTGTTGCTTTAAGGTTAATGATAAGACCTTTTGCCCAGTTGGATTACACCCATCTTTATATATTAAAACGCAAGCGTTCTGTCAACCTCGTTGCGCCATGTCATCCTAAAAAATATTAACCGTCGGATTAAAATTAAAAATAGATATTAGAAAGGAGAAAAAAAAAATTTCGGTCAACGTAGGAACGTGCTTCAACTCGACGGGAGCAGACATGAACGACCGTGCCATCGCTATAGCTTTTTTAGGTTTAACATAAATTTTAACTATGACCATATTTAATTTTTTATAAATTTTATATATTATAATTTGCTTTATCATTAAAGTTATTTGAATCATAACTTAAAATTTTACATATTTGAATTAATTTTTTAATAAGTTGAATAGTCAAAGATGATATTAAAAATCAATGGTAAACAATAATTTAGGAAAGCGCAAGCGTTCTCTCAACCCTCGTTGTGCCACATCACCCTAAAAAATATTAACCGTCGGATTAAAATCTAACGGTGAATATTAGAAAGAAGAAAAAAATATTTTCTCCGATCAACGTAGGATCGTGCTTTTACTCGGCGTGAGCAGGCATGAACGGTCGTGCCATCTCCCTATCTTTTTCAGGTTTAATATAAATTTTGACTATGGTCATATTTAATTTTTTTATAAATTTCATATATTATAATTTGCTTTATCATTAAAATTATTTGAATCACAACTTAAAATTTTACATATTTGAATTAATTTTTTTAGATAAGTTGAATAGTCAAAGATGATATTAAAAATCAACGGTAAACAATAATTTTGAAACAGAGGAGTACGTGGTATTACACATGGACAATGACATTGATATAAGAAATTAACTGTAACCGTTTTGTTAAATCAAATTTACTTTTGCTATAGATTTAATTGAACTATTCCAAAAGATATAAGAGAAGTTCTTATAAATTTATTCTACTTCTATGTCTTGCAAGTATATACTACAATTAAAGACTTTTATATGTAATAAAAATATATATTTAGATAACTTAAATTGTTTTATCTCCTAAAAATGCTCCTTGATTATGAGAACTAAGATTCAATCTTTTTCCCGCTTATAACTCGAGTCTAAAAAAAATTAGTAGATTTGAACGCAATGTTTCAATCTAACATTGCCAATATAAATTAGAAATAATTTTAAATTTATTAAGTTACAAAATTAGAAATAATTTGTTTTAAAAATACTTTCTTAGAAGTGTACTGATGCTACTTTTTATTAAATATTTTATAGATAACAATGGTTACACTTATGCTTTGAAGACTTATGTTTATGAAACTTTGTCATCTATATTAAGACAACTATACTTTTATTTGTTAAATAATAAATTTAAAATATACTGCTTCAACTAGAAGTGCACAACAAAAACATACACGAAAAGCGCGGCAATTGCCGCGCAAATTTTCTAGTTTGAGTTGTAAGTTGAGTGCTGAAGCCTACCTCCATTAACCCAATCCGGAGCTCCTTTTGCTTGCAATGTGCGTACTCCCTCCGTTCCATATATTACTTGCCTTTCTACCGTGAGGCACGGGAACCAAGGGGTAAAAAAAGGCTAAAGTTAATTCTGCCTCTAATAAAGTAGGTCGGCTAACAAAGCACACGCTCTGTTCAGAAACAACATGCACATTTCAATTCTTTAGAACCGACATTTGACAAATAACCACTCTACTAATTGCAATAAATGGTACGATTAGTTACCAAACCTGATGTAATCTTTATATGAATAATTTACTTGAAGTGGACGCAGACTAGGATACGGTTCGTTATGTTCCGATGGATAAGGACTAGTACTTTGACATTTTTTTAGGCTGTAGCAAGTTTAATTATTAGTATCCAATAGCTGCCAACTCTCATGGAGTGCAGCACAGCTCTGCTTTTAATTACGAACTTCATTTTCGCTATTCTCTGGGGCTCCTCTCGCTCGATTTCGTAAACTTTTTTTTTTGTATTTGCATGCGTTAGTACAGATTTGCCGTACGTTGCTCCGTTAGATAGCGCCCTTTTATTCAACGGATTTGTCTTAAGCCTTTATACGCATCTTGTGGCTCAAACAACCCTACGGGCTACGTACGACAGGGAGTCCTTCGGTTTCGTTATCGTCTTTCTTTGTCGTCTATATTTGTTAGGCACACACTTCTTGTACGTACGTACGTAAAATTTTCGCAGCCTTAGTTATTCCCGTATGACTTTCGGATAGTTGCGTAGTATGCTTTCCATCTTTATACGTACAGCTTACAAAGCTCATATCGCGTTATTGGCCCTTGCAGCGGCGACTCGATTGAGATGGACACAACGAAATGAACGAGTGGATGCTAGGTCGCATTAGATCTGTTCAACACATATATACTAGCTACCTCGGCTTGGACAAATATTGAATTAAACCAGTAATTTACATTTTAGTTTGTCGTTACCATACTCTTTTGAATAATCACTTTACACTAGGATAATGATATTTGGATTTGCAAATTTTCAAAAGTGTAGCAACTAGCAGCAAAACTGTGAGACTATATACTAAAGGATTCTCCGTCATCTACAAAAATTTCAGTGTCTTGCGAACGGAGAGTAGAACTTTGTAGCTATGCACGCAAGAAGTACATGCATACCTAACAAAGTTTTGGCGTTACACTTCTCGCAATGTAGACAAACCTTTTCTTGAGCCGGGTGTGTAGCAATTAAGGTCGACAGGGAGTACACTGTAATATATCAAAGCCAAATAGTCAGGTTGTTCGTGTTGCATTGACTTGGTTCGTCTGATCATGCATCAACATAAAATCCAGATTACTAAATATGGTGAAGCAAATCTAATTACCGTTCGCCATCCATTGGATACACTCGCACACAAAAATGCCTCGACCGTTATAAATTCTTGTGGGCAGATAACAAAACATTATTGGAGGCAAGCGGTCTCAATGGAACTATGGGGAAATTGGCAGTTGGCAAATGAACGATCGCAATATTTGTTTCCAAAGTACTTTTAGGATTCATACAATCATACTACCTATTATGTGAACCTAAGTTTCCGTTGTAAATTCATCATGCATGTCATCATTCCTTTGCAGATCTCGAAGCTACTCCACCTCACTTGTGCCCTGATTTCTTGATTGGTGCTTTACATGTGTTCAAGCGTGAAACGGGAGTGAAGCGCTATTGAAAACAAGATATTTTCAAGCTTTATAAATATGAACTGCCACGTGACCAGTAACATGGAAGTGAATGATACGGATCAATTTGAAGTTCACATTCCTTGTATAACAATTTAATTTGGCCAAAATAGACCTATTTTTTATTATATTTCATCATCATAGACCTCGATCAAAGTGTATAATATGGGTGAAATATGTACCAGAAACAAAACTATAGTTTCCTTGAGATGGGATACTTAAAATAATGGAAAGCTAACAATAGAGTCGATAACATGTATATATGTCTGTTTTACATACAATTCATGCAAAAATTAAGTACACATTCTGAAACAAGCTGGCATGCATAGATGACACTATACAGGATTAACATCACTATTGTATACTCAAGCAATAACCATCCATGATCCATACATAAATTATTCAACATATCCATGACCATATCCAATTACATCCAATAGAGAAACATATAGATTTATGCTTAATTCCTAGTTCCCTAGTCCACCGAAAAACCCAGTTTGACCACCAGGCACACCACCATTTAAAGGTTGACTAAATCCACCACTATATCCAGGGCCCAAACCGCCACCGTATATTGATGGATACACTGGAACATACTGGGGCGGATACCCATTTCTGTAGATTATAACGTACAAAGGTGGGCCATATCCTCCAATGATTCGAACAGGGTTTCCATATCTTCCACCATTCACAAGTCCAGACGCTCCTGCAAGTTTCAAGTTCTTTAATTAATTATATAGTATATTGTGGGTGAAAATCTTCAAGTAATTCATGTTTGCTCACTCACACACACACACACACACACACACGAGAGAGAGAGAGGCCAACCGCTGGCTTTATTGAGATCCGTAGCATACGCCACATCCTGGTAGACGAGCAGGATCAACACCAGGACAACCTCAAGAAGACGCACCGATTTGGCTGCCATTTTAACTCCAGTTGCTGAACTAGCCGCGTATGTGAACACTGCACTGCCCCAGCAGACTATTTATAGAACTAGCAGCACGTGATTTGGTACGTTCTGCTTGTTGACGCTATCTAATGGACGGTGGTGATCGAGCTGATGCTTCAACATGGTGATACGGTATGGGTACGGTACGTTTGACCCAGCAGGGCTCTACACGTATCGCTGTAAAATTAATTAGCATCGCAATATAAAGCCTGGCATTGACATTTATTAATACTTTCTCTGCTCAGAAATACTACTCCGTGCAGGTAGGCACATAGTACTCCGTATCATTTTGTTAGGACAAACGTTGACAAACAACCACACTATTGATCAATGGAAAGGTGGTACGGAAAATTGCCGAATCTGATGTAATCTCTGTATGAATTTCGGGACATGTGGTGTGGTATCGGTACCCAAGAGGACATGGCTAATCTGAAATAGTATGGCCGCCATATAATTTGGTTTATATGCATGGGATGTAAAAGAAGCCTTCCGCATTGCAGGCCCCCCTCAAAGAAACTGAAATGCCAACACACTCTCCATGCCAATGGATCCATGTGGCATTTATGGGATTGATTAGAAGATGCAAACGGTGTCGCTAAAATCTCTCTTGTTTTTCTCACTTGCAATCTGATTGTATGTCTCAGGCAGGAAAAATATGTGTGATCAAATGCAACATAAAAAAGTCAATCTTAATTAAACAGCAAGGGAGATGTCTATGGAAAACCAAAGCGTCATCTGACTTTTCACTGAGCAGATTTTTTTTGATTGACACAAAACTCATCTTAGTATGAGACATAATGTTGATTTTTCTAGTAGAATATGCTTCACAAAGAATGACTAGATTAAATCCAACATGTAGATGTTATTGTTGCTCGTTCATCATCTAGCTAGGTAAGTGACGTAGGTAGCACGTGTAACTATGTAAGACATGCCAGATAAGGAAAACCAGAAGTTCCAGAAGCTAGAGCTAAAACAAAAAAAATACGAAGAAGAACAAAACAGAGACAACATTCTAGCAACGTAAATACGGAGTGCCATGATGAGTTCATTACATGCATATATGTTTATCTCTAGACGACAGCAGATAGACAGGAAATACAAATGATATCACAAAAGATACAAATGCGACCATACAAGTGTAGCTCTTATTATCACATGATGCTCAAGCAGCAGCCATCAATATTGCTTACATTATCCAACACATCACCATATGCATCCTTTACTTGACAGGGAATATGTTATTTTGCTCCTTTAGTTCTGTGCACCATGGTATCCGCCACCGCCACCATACCCTCCTCCAGAGCCTCCACCTCCACCATATCCACTGCCACTGCCATATCCTCCACCGTAGCCACCACCTTGTCCGCCGCCATACCCAGGTTGACCATAACCACCACCATACCCAGGTTGACCGTAACCACCACCATATCCTGGGCCACCATACCCGCCACCATATCCAGGCCCATAGCCTCCACCATACCCAGGCCCAAGCCCACCACCGTGGCCATGGTGCTTGTGTCCTCCATATCCAGGCCGATAGCCACCTCCATATCCACCACCACCATAACCAGGTTGGTCATATCCTCCACCATACCCACCACCGTTTCCGTATCCTCCACCATTCTTGTAGCCACTAAACCACTTCTTGTCCTTTATTCCAGACCCTCCAGCTCCAGTAGGCTTCACGTTCTTCCCATCTGAGTCTGCATGAGAAAATTAAATCTTTGTTTATTCTTGTATGCTATTTTATATTCGTTTTGAAACCTAAGTCACTAGTGATAAATAGTACTCCCACCATTTTTAAATTGATGTCGCCGTCGACTTCTGACATCAACTTTGACCATTCATCTTATTCAAAATTTGTTAATAAATATCATATGTTTTGTTATAATTTTATTTACTATTAGAGTTATTTGAATCACAACTTAAAATTTTACACATTTGAACTAATTTTTTGAATAAGACGAATAGTCAAAGTTGATGTTTGAAATCAACGATGATATCAATTTAAGAACGGAGAGAGTACATGTCAGTGAGAGCTAGTTATATATACAAGCAAAGCTTATTGCCGAAGACTTGCATGTTACACACACACGTACACATAGAGACAGAGAGGTGGGGGAGGAATGAGGATGCATGGCAATTTCTTTGGTAGAGTTGAATTGACAAGTATTTTTAGCATTCCGGGCGCACAATAGCAAGTTGAAAACATATGTAAAGTCTATTACAACTTTCAATAAAAGGATGAATTAACGGGATATTTATCAAATTCTAGAAGAAAAAAAATATAGAATCTTCGAGTAAGCCATGTTTGTTCGCTTTACTATACATATCCGCGTACTCCTGATTCCAAATCTCTGGGTACTCCTGATTCCAAATCTCTGAATAAGATGTATTAGTGTTTTAACTTGTACTCATACAAGGGCGGAGCTATATTGATGCCGGAGGGTGCAGCCGCACCCACGAAAAATCAAAAAATCAGTGATTTCGATCAAATTTTCACCATGTTCACACCCTTATTTGTTTCTGTAATCACACATAGACACACACACAGAGAGAGAGAGAGAGAGAGAGAGAGAGAGACAGAGAGACCAACCATTGGCTTCAGTGAGCTCCCTAGCATATGCCACGTCCTGGACGAGGAGCAACGCAGAGGCCAGGACGACCACGCCGAGAAGAAGCAGAGACTTGTCTGCCATTGCTGCACTCCTTGCTGAACTAGCTCGGTATGCGAATGAACCACTCCCCAGCGTGCTACTTATAGGCGTACGTAGCAGGTCACGCTTGCATGCGGCATTGCGCTCTCATCCTCCCTTACCACCAATCTAACGGACAGCATCGAACGTACAGAAGCTTCAACACATCATAATTGCAGTGATACGGTTGGCTGTTAGCTCTGATTGTCCATGCAGTTCTCTGCGCATTTAGTTCTCAACTTGATTACCATCCCAATGGAGCCGGGCAATGACATTTTAAGTGTGGACGAGTTGATGCGTGTGGATGATTGGACAACAAGTTTGGAGTTAAGATCAGCAACTAAGTAGTAGAGACTATTATTCCCTATCCGTGTTGTGTCTGACTCAAAATGACAGTTAGCATATAGATATATTCATTGTTCTATTCTAGTGCTGCCACAGCTCTGATAGAGTATGTTTAGGTCGAGTTAATTGGATACGGAGGGTAGTTGGATGTCCGAGTTGGTTCTAGTAGTTCTGGTGGCAGCAATGGTAGAATTTAACTGAATCATTTTTTAATTGCTAATTTATCTGAATAGACACGGACATCGAGGAAAAGAGACAGATCACCCCAGAGAAGCGTGAGCATGAGGGAAGAGTAGCACATGATCTTCCACGAGAATGAAGTCGATACCTGCAGGAAATTACTTGAGTTAAACCCAGAAAATCTATTTAAAATTTTCATCGATGATTGCTTACTCTCTCTGTTCTCAAATTGATGTCGCCGTTGACTATAAATATTAACTTTACTATTTATTTTATTAAAAAAATATCATAAATTTCATATATTATATTATAAATTGATTTATCATCAAAAGTGTTTGAATTACAACTTATAATTTTTTAAATTTGAGTTAATTTTTTGAATAAAACGAAGGGTTAAAGTTGATGTTTCAAGTCAACGGTGACAACAATTTAAGAACAGAGAGAATATTTCATAGTAACACTTTTACTCCCTCCGGTTTTAAAATTTTATTATTATTTGATTTATCATTAGTGAAATTTAAATCATGACCAATAATTTTAAATATTTGAATAAATTTTTTGAATAAGACGAATAGTCAAAGTTGATGTCTGAAGTCAACGGTGTCAATAATTTAAAATCCAAGGAAGTACATATTTACAATATTTGATACCACGAACCCTTGTCCGAACAATATGGGCGTCTCAGAAAGGGAAAGAGGATATATAGTACAATGCAGTGTAAGACAGCAAGGCCACCCCTATCGGCAAGTACGTAGGCAAATCGTTTCATTAAATCCCATATCAAGAACGTCAAATCAGGGTTACATAGGCGAAGCAATACTATCTCTTCCTATTCCATTGCAGTGGCCAATTTTGCCGCCCAATTAATATGGCCACGCAGCATGCTTGGACTGACTTGGCATTACGCATTCACTTTCTCGTGGCCACACGGCACGCATCACCAAAGTGTATAGTAGGAGACAACCAAATCGGTGCATGCCACCAGTAGTTAGGAGTACATTGATTAATTTCCAAATAGGTGCCGTTGGCGTCTTATCCGGTCGCTCAATTATTCTATGGACCTAATGATGCCTTATCATGCATGATGCATGTCACTTCATTACAGTTGCAAGCCGCAACTGTTGTCATATTTGAGGCTAAATCCAAGCCGAGAGAGAGAGAGAGAGAGAGAAACGTGCTTTTATATGGACACCAAAGGTTGCTTACAGTGTTGGCCGATTAAGTACTCCGTCCGTTTTTAAATTGATATCGCCGTTGACTTTTAATATCAACTTTGAGCATTTGTTTTATTAAAAAAATTGTTCAAATATGTAAAATTCTAAGTTTTGATTTAAATAATTTAATAATAAATCAAATTATAACAAAATATATGATATTTATCAAAAAAAATTGAAAAAGACGAATGATCAAAGTTCATGTTAGAAGTCAACGGCGACATCCATTTAAGAACAGAGGAGTATACGTTACATCCAAAAAATGATTTTTTGTGGGAATTGGGTAATTTATTTTAGACTAATGTTTAAAAGTTTCAAAATTTTCTTAAACTTCTCCAAGAAAAAAATGCTCCATCTTTTTTTAATTGTAATTGCCGTTGACTTTTAATGTAATTGACCGTTTTTCTTATGCAAAAAGTTTATTTAAATGTTTAAAATTGTAACTAGTGTTTCAAATATCTTTAATGATAAAACAAATTTATAATAAAATATATGGTATATATATATTATACTTTTTAATAAGAGGAATAGTCAACATTAAAAGTCAAAAATTAAAGAGTGAGTACTTTGCAAGCATAGCTCGATAAGTTAGAAATTACGTGGTCATTCTAATCCAATTCGAGTGCTAAACACCGTATAGATGTTGCATTTATGATTAATATTATTTCAATCATATGTCATTATATGGCTTATTGACTCTCAAGATCAACCGAATCTATCTCAAAAGGGCTCACACATGGATAAGTATATGTGCGCACCTTTTTATAGGAACGTACACTATATACAAGGCCGGTGGTTGTAGCACTGTTTATTTGGATAAAAGACGCAAGAATAAAATAAAGAGGCGGTGCAAAGGACATACTTGGGCTGAACTGAAATTAAAACAGGATGAGTAACAGGGCCTGCAATGGTCCAGACCCATAGGATGGCCCAGAAAGAATGGACGACCATTTGAGCTCCTTATTTTTCGTTAAATTTTTTCTCTCTCTGATATTAAAACTTGCATTAAACAACTAGAAGGAGGGGATGAAATAATTACTGAATATCAGCTCACCCACTATATATTACTTCCTCCGTCCCTAAAGTCTTGACACTTCTGACTTTTAAATGTTAGGAGTATATATGTTTGACTCTCCATCTTATTCGAAAAATTTATAAAAATATCATTTAGGCCTGTACTGAACAAAAATGGGACCTGTAAGCTGGACTCTTATACCTATTTTAGTGTTCCGATTTATTCCATTCATGTGCTTCAGCAGATCGATGTCCTGTAAGCATGTTGTGAGCCTTTTTTTTTGTATCAGACAACCATTACATCATGTCTTGTAGGTTTGTGCACATCACACACTCGCAGTACGTGTTCGCTTCAAGCTGGACTACATGTTCCATCAGATATTTTTGTTCAATGGTCAAGGCTTCCCGTAACGTGGTGTCCCGCTCTTGCCACCGTGTTTAGGTTTGCCGTTGCCTCCCACGTGAACTGAGCCGCCGATGGTGACGTGCCCTCCTCCAATGGAGATGCCTATGTCGTCCTTACCGGCGCCCGCCTTGCCAGCTTCTCCCGGAGCGCAGCAGTGAACAGGAACACCTCCTGTATACGCGACCATTTATCATCAGTGCAATCTGCAGCGATCTGCTCTGTCCGTTTCAAAATTATTGTCGACACGGGTAAGCCGGCTAGTTTAAATCCGAGACAACAATTTTGAAATAAAGAGAATTCGTATAATAATATTCAATAGGAGCTTAATTAATTATTTACCGCCGTTGAAGTGTATCGTGCCCGCCGCTCTGCCTGCGGCGACGTCCTGCGTCAGGAGAAGGGTCGACACCATGGCCACGCACAGCATCGCGGCAACAGTTTTGGAAGGCGCCATGCTTCTTGGTCGAAGCCTTAGCTTGGCTATTACAGGCCGGCTTTTCCTGCTCTCTGCTCACACGTTGCAAGGCATATTTGTAGAGGGAATATAGCGTCCTCTTTAACAGTGCTGCCGTGTGCTGACCGGCGAGGACGTACGTACACGTCAAGCTCGCTGGTATGTAGTGGTAGATGCTGATGCGTATGAAGTATATATGGTTGTATGCGTTCTGAAAGTTCCTGTGCGCCACGTACGATACATCCGATCTTTCTGACGGAACCAAGAGAGCAAGAGCTAAGGGTGATAAAAAGACTCAGCCGACAATCATTTCACAATTTAAATCGGTTTTTATTAAATTTTAATTTAAAAATAAATATAAATTTAATCTGATCTTAATCTAATTTAACATTCTCTATTTTAGTTATTTTTTCGGTCCGTTTTTATCCTAACCAGAGCACGACGCATTCTGTATGAATGTTTCGACGTTTCCATACTGCAGCCGTGTGCTGACCGGCAAGGACGTACGTTGACACGTTATGCTCGCTGGTAGTGCAGGCAGATGCTGATGTGTATGTACATGTTCATGGTTGTATGCTGAAAGTTCCTGTGTGCCATGTACAGGACATCCGATCTTTTTGTCGGAATCAAGAGAGCCAGAGCACGACATATTCATGAAACCTTGACGCAGAAAAAGCAGGGCGGAATTTTCAGACTAAGTGAATATTGACAAATACGATGTTGTACCATGTAGGAGCGCAACGGGATCTTACATGTACAGTGCCAAAAAGATCACTTACACTGAAAATGACAGTGCGCTAAGTTCGAAATAAACCAAGTCCGTCGACTGGAACGAGCTACAACACAGGTCCTCGAAGCTGATAGAAT
This sequence comes from Zoysia japonica, assembly GCA_001602275.1. Taxonomy (NCBI): domain Eukaryota; kingdom Viridiplantae; phylum Streptophyta; class Magnoliopsida; order Poales; family Poaceae; genus Zoysia; species Zoysia japonica. Next base: position 2,168,932 of record BCLF01000035.1, read on the forward strand.
CCTAAAAATCCTTTCCAGATATACGGCTGCAATATCTCTGTGTAAGAAATACTCTCTTCGGTTTTAAAGTATAGATGTTGTTTATTTTTAATGTCATATTTAACCATTTGTCTTAATCAAAAAATTGTTTAAATGTGCATAGTTATTAGCATGCTTTAAATAACTTCAATGATAAAGTAAATTATAACAAAATATATGATATTATCACACCTTTTTGAATAAGATAAATAATTAAAAGTTAACAGTATCAATATTTTTAAATCAGAAGGAGCATTTTGTACCCAGACTGCTAGCTAATTCATGTTAAATATATTTACATATCTTGTACACAGGTCACAAGTGTTACTGCCCTTAAAATAAATAAATACTCCCTCTGTTTTTAATTTTTGTTGCAGTTGAGTTTTAAATTATTTTTTGACCATTTGTCTTATTTAGAAAATTAGTTCAAATGTGTAAAATTATAAGTCAGGTTTCAAATACCTTTAGTTATAAAGTAAATTATTACAAAATATATTATATTTATCATATTTTTTGAATAAGATGAATGAAATAATAATTTTAAAAGTCAACAATGAAAGCAGTTAAAAATAGAGGGAGTATATTAGAGCTAGGTGAGGGGACCAAACAAATGTATTCATGAGATAGCCTTACAAAGACGATCCTTGATATACGTTTTATGTGATAGATAGAAGCCTCGAGCATGGAACAAACTTCGCCCAATCCAAAATAATAAAGAGGGGGTAGAACCGACCAAATGGACGATCGAGCTTCTCTCTGAGAAAATCTAGCAGAAAAAGTTTTGAAGTCATCTGAGTCGATGAGGAGAAAGGTAATGGTAACTGGTGTCGTGGTCCTGTGTCTTCCGCCACCTTCATTCTAAAAAAGGAAGTAATTTTTTTTGTCTAGACGTACTCCAGCGGATGCAGTAGTGGTGATAATTTTTTCGCATAAGAAATATATGGCTCGGTCACCACAGGAGCCAGTACAGTGATTCAGTGACCCTCGAATCCTTGAGGAACTACAGTTGCATCGTGAGATGCATATTGCCTCGTCCTTTGTACGCCATTTTATCACAAAGCACCCAGAGCCAACAAACATGATGAAATAGTCATGTCCAACTCAAATAGAAACCGTTTTGATGACAAATATAGTTTAAAAATAAATAAAAAAATTATTGTCCTGACGATAATGATTTTAGTCAGTCCAAATGAATATCTATGTTTAAGAACCCACATTTAGTTATCTATCTTAATTTATTAAAGCCACATCACTTCATGCAGTATAGAGTACATTACTAAAATTAAGAACAGCATGCACCTTCTCTTGACATTATTCGGTTACATATGCGCTATTTTATTCATCATCTGTGCCCGGAAGTGATAACCCCAGTGACATCGGCACATGCATCGAAGGCATATAAGTATATATAGGTGCAGGCATCTCAGGCGTACGAGGCAGCAAATCACGGCGGTGTGCCACCGTACGACGGAGGATCCTGGCCACCGGTGTCCGCGTCCTGCTTCGCGGCGATCGCTCCTCCAGCAGCCGGCTTCTTCATATTACAGGATTCAGATTCTGCAGGAACGACAAGATCTTTGGTTGTTGTTGAATTACTAGAAAGATACGAATGATTCAGATTGAATTAGCTTTTTGGTTGCATTTGGTATATGCTTGCGAAGTCTAAAGGCCGGAACGGTGCCGAGTATGCGTATTGTAGGTCTTCGTCTCTGCAGCGAACGACGAGACCTGGAGCAGGGAAGACACAAGAAGGCACAGGACTACGAGGCCAGTAGTCCTCGTCGCCATGACCGCCTTCTTAGCTTCTTGTTGCTTTGCACTCTGTGATGTCTAAATATGGTGTGATAATGCTGTTAGCGAAGGCTTCACGTCTATTTATGAGTGTTAGTGCCAAATATATGCCACAGGGTACTGCCTTGACGACCAGTAGTGCGTTCTGGTCAAGCACAGTAACCAGTAATGTCGAGGGTGAATGCATATGCATGCAATGGCATACGTTAAGCTAAGATGTACCTCCGGTGCCTACGGCCCCAAAATTGATACGAAAGTCCAGCAAGAAACCGAGGCCCAAGGGCCGAAATCTAGACTCACTCGCACGAAGGCCAAAAGGACCAGCTCGATCCCATAAGACCGGGGTTACTCAAAGAGTTGGCCTCACCGTCCGAGGGTCGGGCGACTCACAACGAGACCCATCCAGACGACGAATGGGAACCGCCTCACGTGTTTGACCCCGAGGTCGGTCACCACCCCAACGATCAATTCTTGAGAAGCGCAGAGATTTCTGACATTGTATAGTGGAAGGTAAAGCAAACCGGCGGAAAGAAAAAACGGTCCAACAGGTGATAAAGCTAATGGTAAAGCAACCTTTGTCCCCCAGCGCTGGACAAAGGACGATCGAAGGACACCGACAAGCTTCTTTGACGCCAGCGGGTGCCCGAGGATCAATTTCTCAAAAGACAGTGGCCCCACCCGTCAGGGGGGCCACCCGATTTCGTAGGCGTCAACCTTGTAATCTCAGTCTGATCTCTATATAAAAGGGGCACCGAGTCCTTAGACAACAAGATAGATTCATACACATACCACATATGCGTGCTAGGGTTTTTGCTCAAGCTGGAGCCATTCCGTCATTATAACCCTGTTTTGTGGTTATACTTTGTGGTTATACGATCCACTCTCTCCCTGGACTACACCTCCGTGGTGGCTGGAACTAGATTAAATTTTGAGTCATTCGTAGACTAGACCACATCGATACGAAGAGCGCACGAAATCTCTCTCTAAATAAGTAAATTCTACTGTGCCGATGCTCAGAACACCGACAGGACTCAAAAAAATTACGGCCAGAGAATGTTTCAGCAGCAGGGACAGGACGCCGTGAATGGGGCTAGAAATCGAACGCGTGGATAAAAAATGCCCTTGGTCTTTTCCAAACTAGTCTTCGTCCAAGCCGAAACAACAAGAAATTAAGGCTTTTGTAACCGTCAAGAATATTTTCAATAACAAAATTGAGGGCGATTTTTTTACTCCCTCTGTCCCAGTAGAACTCTATTTCTGAAAATTTTACACTAAAATATAGAAGAAAGAAAATGACATGGGTACCCCTCATCATTGAGGCGATTCCCTAAGACGTATGCTCCATTTACTACTAGAATAACAATAAGGGCAGCTACAGTGTATAAATTTTTTAGGTGATACTAGTATAGATATGTCATGAGATGCCTCCTTAATTAAAACTACCCCAATGTTTAGTTATTCAAGATCAAGACCACAAGGAATAAAATAATATTATTTATCTATTTATTTATTCTTCTTTCTTTCTCTCCGTATGTTTGTTGCTTAGCACTAGGTGCTTTGGAGAGCTCTTAGAACTAAAAATTGCTATCTAGCACCCACTTCTTAATGTATAACATCTCTGTCACTACTTTCTCTCTCCTGTTAGCAACTTTTAAAAACACACGCCGGAGATACCTTAAGGCATGGGATATTTAATTTTTTACTATCCAAATCGACTGCCTTTTGGAATTTAACATCGAATTCGAACGCCTTGAAGATTTTGACACCGCGCACGCGAATTGATTCAAAGCATACCACTGCCTTCGTAGCTGACGAAAGTGCCCCTGATCGATTCCTTCGGCATGCCTTCTTCACTCAGCGGCGCAACTCTCACGTTCTCTGTTCGTGGATGAACTGCTGATCTCACATGGAATTTGGTTTTCCTCCCCTGCCAAACTTTATCGGGGATCCACAGCTCCTGAACTCCATGCGAACATCACTTCCAGGATGTCGCGCACCCCGTTTCCGAGATGCACTGTGATACACGTATCAGTCCCTGGATCAGTAGCTGATACGCACAACACAACAGAATGTATATCAAAAGCATACTTCGAAAGGAAAAACTAACCTGAGACAGGACTTTTAGTGGCCACACCGTGAGGATCCCTATGATCCTACACCGGTTGACCCACTAAAAGCAGAGCAGGCAGCGAACACCAGGGCCCAAATCCATAAGCAGACTTGGGAAGCAGAACGAAACCAGCACAACATCTATGCAATCCTCACTGTCTAAAACCACAAATGCAGGCGGGTGAGTACATAAGGTACTCAGCAAGCTCCAACACTAAGCAAAGGTACAAATATAGATGCACATTGGTTGTAGCAAGGATGAGGCAGCAAGGTCCATGTTGCAAAAAGCCAGTTTTATGCAAGGTTCACTACAGAAGATTTCAAAAAGGGAGTGAAGGCATTCATTATCCATATATTAATAAGTTAGACCTGGGGGAGTACAAACCGTTCCCTCCAGTTTCCTAATTTTTAACTGGAAGGGCCTCCACTATCCCCTCCAGA
>BCLF01000035.1:2212390-2226609 GCA_001602275.1 Zoysia japonica
TTGCTTTACAAAAGTAGGATAGACAAGAAATTTCGGCACAACAAAATTATTGTCACCTTTTTTTGATCGATGTTCAATATTTTTCTTCTCATTTTCAGCAATACCTTTTGACGTGTTATCATCAATCTCATCTTGGGCTATGCATGGAACATTGTGTATCTCTTCTTTCTTTTTGTATGTATCACTTTTATCTTCTTGTTTGATCTCAATTTTCTGTAAAATGTTAGATGCAATAGGAGGTACAGTAGAAAACTCCTCCTCCAAAGAGTGTTCATCACAACTAGACATAGATTTTAAAGATGTATCAACAAAAAAATTTCTCATAAAAAATTTTAACATCACTCCATGTCAGAGGATATTTTTTTGTTATATAAAAATGTTGCCACAAAGTTAAAGCATGATCAACTAATGCATGACCAACATTAAAAAGCTTTCTCCTTTCACTCATATGGCATTGTTTAAATAGATTGTTCATATTATTTTCTCAAAATAATATATTAGTAGAATCTAAACCATCATATAAAGGAAGAGATGAAAGAATATAGTTACTCGTGGAAGGACATGATATAGTAATGGTCTGAAACTTATGCGTCTTTTGATTATGTGCAACATCTCTTTGCAGTAGCTTACATCTCACAAAGTTTGTCGCAATATTATTGTATCACCTCCTTTTCTTCCTGTCATGGTTAGAAAATAGCATATAGACAGCAAAAATATTATTTCTACAACTACAGTGAGTGGGTGGTGAAAATTCCGTAAAAAGAAACGCCTTACCGAGCTCTTGCTAGATTCTTACCAAAGCAAAGCAAAGGATAGTGCAACCAGTGACAGGAGAAACTACGGAGTCATAATTCCACAATTACAGGGTCAAATACAGTGCTGATCCGAGGTATATACGTGGAGCTTGGACGGCTGAAATAATGATTAGTGGAACACAATTCTATAACAGATAGTAATATTGAATAAGTATTCTAAGTATTATGTTCTAGTTGCTGGCCTAATCTTTTAAACAATTCTAGATGTTAAAAGAATATGAAGAAAGATATCAAAGGGCAGCAACAATACAAATGATAAGGCTCCAGAAATCAGCAAACTATTTAGTACTTGAAAAATCGACGAAGGTTAATTCTCGGCTTCTTGGTCTTCAAAATTTTTTATTTTTATTTTATTTTTTGAATATTTTTCTCTGAACTAGAAGCACAAAAGATGATACACGACCAAATTTCAAATCAATATGATAAAAGATGTGGTCTGGAGAAAATCTTGAATTTCTGTTAAATATGTGCTGAAACTTCGAAGCGCGAAAACAGAAACTTCTGTTATGAATTTGTTGAATCTAGGATCGTGGGAGGATGTGAAATTTTCTATAGATATCTAAAAAGTACTTATATGTTTAATTTGGAGTACAGAAACAAATTTGAAGTACAGAAACAAAAGTTATAGCTATTTTAATGATGGATCTCTGAATCAGATTTGTTTGAAAGGCTGAAAACATATTTAGATTTCAAATTGGATGCGAATTTTGTGGACGTTTTTTGAATGATTGAGCAATGAAAAAAATATGATGATGTGGATATATGAAGCGTGGATGTGGTTGTGATCAAAATATGGGTGAGTGGGTGGAATAAATTTTCAATGCAATAGAAATAATTAACAGATGTGACACAATAACAGATCTGCTCACGATGTAGATGAACGATAAAAAAAACACCTAGATACAAAAGATCACGAAATTCAACAACCAAAACAAAAACTAAGGACACAAACTCAACACTACGGACTCTAAAATAAATTTATTTAAATGCTAAACACGACTTGGTCAGAGGAACACCTAACGATCTACTAATTTTTTTGTGTTGTGGCTTTTCTGTGAACGATAGGATAAATATAAAATAAATAAGGATAGATGTGAACTTGACAGTATACCTGAAGCTCTGATTACCACTTGATGTGTACCTGGTTCCCGATCTTCCGTCAGGTTGTGATAACTCTCGACTTGGCGGAGATGCGACACACAATCGATCCGACCTCAAATCAACACGATTCAAACCCCACAATCGCAGCACCACTTCTCCTCTGGTTATCAACCGTGCGCACACGATTGACCTCGCCAAGAAGGCTAATCCCTTCCTATGAATCAAAGAACACAAGTAAGAACAAAGAAAAACGCAACTCATTTGCGAAATCTGGATTGAATCATGAAGTTGGATAACCAACAAGCCGTCAAACGGTGAAACTGTTTAGAAACAGGAGAAAACTAAGCAAAATCTATCTCTAATGATAGCGGCTACTGAATTTATAGAGTTTAGGTCGACCTTAGGGGCAAACCATAATACTAATGAGCCTAGAAAAGATACAAGGTGCAAAGGCCAAAAGAGAGTGTCGCAGCACCTGATAAGTTTCTGGACGCCCTCTTGTTTTAACGATTCTCGCTGATTTCGGTTGAATTTGGATATGAGACCGGTGCCATTTATCTTCTTAGCTTTTCAACCATATCTAGAACATCCAAAATGGCTCCCATATGCGACCTGAGCGTCCGTTTTAGTGTGGACTGCTCCGTGTAACCCAAGGACAACTCGACTCCGAATTGGATTGAATCTCCTTCGGGGTTCAGCGTTTCTTGCTGGTCCGAAGCATCTTTAAGTCCTTCTTTATGCTTCTCTTGATCCTCTTCAAGGTTTTTAATCAAGATAAAATCATTAGGTAACAATCTATTCTCAAATGAAGAAAGACTTATGTTTAGGAACGAGCTCATCTCAAAATTCAATTGTTGTACACGAGCTCTTGTGATTGAACTATCTATGGTAGGTGGAGGAGCATCGTGTGTATCCAATGAAGAGATGTCATCATCATCCTCCCCCTCTTGAATCGGTGTCGTCCTTGACTCAAGTTCATTATCTGAACCTTGACTCCACCATGCTCTGGAACCTGTACGAAACGGTGTAGGCCACGGGGTTATTTGAACGCAATCACTTGGTGGCTCAAAGGTCCTTGTAATCTCATCAGGCTGTGCGGCCGAGGCGGCAGATCGGGCGGCGGCGGTGAGAGGAGGTCCCAAGAGAGGAAAGGGAAGTGGCGGCTTAGGGTTGTGGGGGACTCGCACGGACAGGCAGACTGAGTAAGGGCGCCGTAGATCCAAATCCGAGAGGCACGGCCGAGGCGGCAGATCTGGCGACGTCGGGCAAAGTCGAGACGATGAGACAGGATCCAATGCCGATCGACGAGCGGAGCTCACACAGATCAGGCGGCGGCGGGGAGAGGAAAGGGAAGTGGAGACTGAAGTGGTGGGCTCGCGCTTACGGCAATATATTGCAGAACACGGGCCACCATTTATCCCCACGTACATCAGGGATGGGTGTTCCCGTCTCGTCACTGATGTGTTAAAATCAGCGACGGTTATTAAATAGTCGTCTCTAATGTGAGCTCATCTACGACGGCTGTTAAATAGCCGTCTTTGATGTGAGCTCATCAGCGACGGCTGTGAAATAGCTGTCGCTGATGTGGGTTCATCAGCGACATCTATTAGACAGCCGTCTTTGATATGAGAACATCAACGACGGGTGTTTAATAGCCATCGCTGATGTATCATTAGCGACGGTGTTTTGTGTGGTGTCACTAATGATAGTGCCTCCTTTGGGTAAATCTGTGGTAGTGTCAGGATGCTATGAGAGGGTTGCAAATTGATAGAATTTTATAGAATTGGCGTATTTTTGTTAGAGACTATTCCTTCTGTTCATAAATTCTTTTTATCTAGGAAACTATAAGGCATATTGGTTTAATGAAGTCAATTTTTAAAGTGCTAATCAACAATTAATCAAAATAGTTTAGCATACAAGAGTTGCGTCAACAGATTCATATTTCAAATTCCTTCAGCTAATGATATTTTGGAGCAATTGGCAATACCCTGTAAGTTATAAGAATATTAGTGCTCAAATTTTAGTTTGGAAGACTTACCATTTTGAAATTCATGTTACAATAATGTATGGACGTTATATTTATATTAATATGGAATTAACAATAAAATAAAGCACCCTACGGATTCAAATATGGTATGTCACCAAGGGTTACACACCAATGATTTCCTGCAAGATTTACTAGTTTTTAAGTTTGTTTGCCTTAGAAAACGTAAACTTTGGTAGTGCGGATTTTTTTTCTAGGTAGAAGAAAGATGAAATTTGTACGTGGAGTGAGGACCATGAATCCAAAAGGAATCCCTGAGAGAAGCAAGGTATGGAATTCATCGAAAGAAAAAAAATCAAGTTGAAATAACATGTTCCATTACTTAACTAATTCATGAAATTTCTATATGCTTCAGGCTCCATGACAGAGCCTTAGAGGACGTCGCAACAGAAGCGCATCATGGGGGGTAAGCATTGGTCTAATTTTTAAGAGCATTTATTTGCTTTGGTGTTTGATTATTAACTAAAAACAGAGTATTAGGGGATAACCTTTCACCAAAATGATGAAACTAGGGAATCTATTTAGCATATTTGAGATCCCAAGAAAAATTACATGTGATATAGTGGTTCATTGATATTGCTCTCATGTGTGGCACGTAATATAGTGGGATATTATGCATATGCTGGTTTTCCATCAGCTATAAAGTGATTATTTTGAATGCGAGGTGCTATAGCCAATGTTGGATCATTAGCCCTCGTTACATGGGTCGGTTTGCCTAAAAGGACAGCCCGATGCACATAGCTCTTGCTTGTGCAGTGTCTAGGGAAGGAACTAACAACTTTGAATCTTTTTTACATAGCCTTTCGCTAAGGGGTGTGCCTGCCTAAGATGGGTGTATATTATGATAGTGGAAATTAGGGGCGCAACTGAAGATGCTGGCATCAATTGCAGGTTTTAGCCCAATTAGAAAAGTTTGGTATGCTATGTAGGTGTTATTGTGTGGTGAATTAAGCCCCACATGAAGTGTTCAAACAGGTCAGGACTACTACATTTCAAAATTGTGTCGGTAGGACAATAATTTTTTACTTTATTTTTTATTCATAGATACATATACAATCAACAAATTTGTAATGTGTGTGTTATATTCAACCTTTGCTCAAACTCGATCATTCCGTTGTAGGGTATTTAATCATAATAGGCTCAGCATAATAAACTTGGCCTACTGGGTGTAAGACTGCTCTTGAGGCATTGCATTAAGAACAGGAGACCTTGTCACACATGTCGAGAAAATCCTCAAATCCCTGCCCACCCTTACACATGGAACTGTTGCCCATGTGAGTCTGGGCTGGTCATTAGACATAAGGGGATTTTTGTTGCCCTCAGGCTGAAATTTGCTCCCATGGGGAATTGGACCCAAGACGTAAGGGTGCTATTGAGGCACATTAACTGCTAGGCTAAAGGCTCTTTCGCTTAATAGACTTGGCATAATTGAGAAATGTTCTTGAATGCTCTGCAACAAATACTTTGGAAAACAAAGTCATCTTATCCTGATGTATTCACCTGTGATCTATTACCCCTATGATCATGTCTACAGAATTACTCTTTACCTATAATCCTGGGAAACGAAAGATGTGGACCTAAAATGACAAATCTGCTTCTGGTTTGCATAGGGCTACCAGAACTAATAACTACACTGGACTTCTAAATTCCATGATCAATTCACCATACCTTCAGATGTGCTATGAGAATGGATGTTGGGAAATAGGTTGACTTCAACTCACTCCACCGTCCAACCCCAAGCAAGTGTAGATATGTCATCCACCAACTGATTTACTTTTTCAGAAGTCTAAATGGTAGTTATTGGTTCTAGTAGCCCTATGCAAACCAAACTGGTGCCTAGTATATGTGGAAAAACAGATTTGTCATTTTAGGTCCACAGCTTTCTTTTCTCAGGATTATAAGTAAAGAGTAACTCTGTGGACATAATCATAGGGGTAACATATCACAGGTGAAGAAATGACTTAGCAAGATTACTTTATTTTCTACAGTGTTTGTTGCTGGTCATTTAGGCCTTGTTCGGCAGTAGGTGGAATGATTCCAGGTGTGATTGTTTCCGGCTTTGGTTTTACTTCTATCTCATGCTTAGTTTTGATGCATGGTCTAAAACAATGTGAGTAATATTTATAAGATACAAATCAACTTACAACACTATGGTGATGTTAGGATTCGGTTTGATTCCAGGACTCTTAAGGTGCGGTTTACTTCTTAGTCAAATAAGGAACAAATGTTAGATTTAGATCCGGATTTAATCCACAAGTTGCACAAATAAGTTACCACATAGTTTGAATGAGAATAGAATTCACTAGATCTGGAACCAATCCGATCGGAACGAAGCCAATGTAACCGAACAAGGCCTTAAGAGTTTTCTCAGTTATTCCAAGCCTATTAAGTGAAAAGGCCTTTAGCATAGTGGTTCAAGTGGCTCGGTAGCACCCCAAAGGTTCCTAGGTTCAACTCCTCATGGGAGCAAATATCAGTTTGAGGGAAAAAAAATCCCCTCGTATATCCCACACCAAAGTACTGGTGTAATGGTGGGTAGGATTTTCTCAACCTGCGTGATAAAGTCTCCTTTTCTTATTGCGATGTCGTGGGGGTAGTCTTACACCCTGTAGGTTGAGTTTTTTTTTTATGCCAAGCCTATTATGATTAAATATCTTAGGTTCAAGTAGACCGAGTTTGGGCAAAAAGGTTCAATGTAATACACACATTCCAAATTTGCTTATTGCCAACTCCGTCTAAGAATAAAAAATAAACTAAAATTACTGTCGCATGCTGAGCACCCCAATTTCCTATCATAATATATACCCATCTTAGGCATTATAGTGAAAGGTTATGTACAGAATATCCAAAGTTGCCAGACTCTTCTCTAGTCCCTACACAAGCGAAAGCTATGTGCAGCGAGCTACCTTTTTTTTAGACAAGCTAACCCCTGTAGTGAAGGTTAATGATCCAATATCAGCGTAGCACCTCGTATTCAAAACAATCACTTTATAGCCGAAAGATCGAAGACCAGCATATGCATAACATCTCAATTCTGCTCCACTTAAAGTAAATGTCAACTTAGAGGTGCAATGGTCACAATAAAAATATGTACATGTTGGCTGTAACCTATGAATCTAAACACTTCAAATGGGACTAATCCCACTACATGACATGTCCACCCAAGCCATCAATATCAATGAACCACTGCATGGCATGTAATTTTGCTTGAGATCTCAAATATGTCAAATAGATTCCCATGTTCCATCATTTTGGTGAAAGAATACCCTCCTATTACTCCTTTTTTTAGTTAATAATCAAATGCCAAACCAAATAAATTCTTTTCAAAATCAGACAAATAGTTACCTCCCATGACTTGCTTCTCTTGCGATATCCTCTAGGTCTCTTTGTCATGGAGTTGTAAGTATATAGAAATTTCATGAATTAGTTAACTAACGGAACAACTTAATTCACCTTCATTATTTTTTCTTTTGGAAAATTCCATACCTTCCTTTCTTCTCTCAGGGATTCCATACCTTCCTTTCTTCCTTTCTATAAGGCAAACAAACTTTATAAAAAACTAGTAAATCTAACAGGAAATCATTGGCATGTAGCCCTTGGTGGCACACCGTATTTGAATCCATAAAGTGGATTTATTTGTTATTAATTCCATATTAATATAAATATAACCTCCATCAGTATTTGAATCCATACAGTGGATTTCTGTGGTTAAAATCTTTTAACGAACGAAAAGTTGCCTTGATATTAGAATGCTTAAGACTTTCTTGTGATGCCACGCATCACCACACCATACACCAATATTTTATAAAATATGTTAACATGTGCTTGGTGGTGTGAGTAAATTAAAATGGGTGGGTGATAGTACAACATGTGTTAGGTGGAGAAGGAAAATTTTTGGTTGGAGGGCAAGGCTTCTAATGGTGTTTTGGTGATATGTGTTAAGCTTCGGTCTAGTCCACCTGCTGTGGATAAGCGCTCGCCTGCATAAAGACCGGTTCGTTAGATCTCAACATAGTGATTTCGTGCAAACACAGAACCTCTTATGGGCAGGACTTACCCTAACTTATTGGCATCTACTGTATGCTCCACTTGATGGCCAGTAGGGCATCGGAGAACAAGGGTGGACACTCGAGAGGAACATACTCGAGCGATTTGACTTAGAGGAAAAAGAAGTACCTCGGCTCAGTGTATCTGAGTCTACAGAGAAAAATAAAGTTTACCTGAGAACTCAAGGAAAGTGAGTACTTATGTTATAGCCCTTGGTTGCTTCCTGAGGTGGGTGTGCAGGGATGGGCGGATAAGGTGGGACTAGCGTTACGTTACTCTTCTGCAAAGAGTGCGTAGCCTGTGGAAAAAGTGTACAACCTCTGTAGAGTGTATAATCCTTTCGAAATGGTCATTATCACGATATTGGCACACTATTGTCTGGGTTCACAATGATTAATCTCTCATACCTCCTTGATTCTGTGGGTGTGTGTAGTGGCCTGTGTTTTGGAAAGTTTCTGAATCAGATATTGGAGATCAATCCAGTTAGAACTTGGGAACTGACAGGAAAGGTTTATTCTTCCCTAGGTCCACCCACTATAATGATGAACAATATTTTGATCTCTTGGTATAAAACCTTCTTCAGTGAACCATGCTGAAAATAAATTTTTGCAAAGGAACCCCCATGCTTTGTCCTTGCTACAGCCAAACCTGCATCTCAAAATATACCCCTGCTTATTGTTAGGGCTTGTTGAGTACTCACCCGTTTGCATTTGCGGTTTTAGCCGGAGGAAGTTTTGTAGAAGACGATGACGTGTTGAGTTTTCGTTATGCCTTCCAAATTGCTTGTGGATTTGGGTCTTTGTTTTCGTTGTCTGCTTCGCCTCTAGCCAGTTAAACCGTTGTGAATGTTTTAATGCTTATTGTGTTGCCGCTAAAGGTCGGGTATCAGGTATATTATCTTATTCGAATTATGCTTTCAATTATCGTTCTGTTGAAATTGTGCGTATTAGCTACTGATTCAGGGACTGATATATGATGCACAGTGTATCTCAAAAACGAGGTACAACAGCAAGATCATCGCTAGCGAGACGGTCCCTCGTGTGCGAGCACTAAGCAGGGAAATTAACTAGATAGCAAAGGTAGCAATGTTATTTCCTTACTTAATCCATCCAAGAATGTCAGGAACGACTTAAAAAAAACGGAGGGAGTAAGAGGCAAGGTACTTCCCTGATCTTACATCTATGATGTGAAAGAGAACATCAAACAGCTTGGTGGAGTACATAATAAGCTAAAAATCAATTTTTCTGAAAACAACGTTTTCAAAGCTTCTCTGATTCTATCTAAAAATCAGATCCACAGAGTCCTACCAAAGGGTCTTAGTCTACTAGCTCTTTTGTTGTATATAACAATTTGAACCCCAAGTTCGTCATTCATTTCAATGTGAACCATTTTTTTTAGTTCTCAGGAGATGAGCATGACATGATATCTTATATATTTTGGTTTTTCACAGTAAAGTATTTCTCTCGTTGAGAATGTAACCCAATGTTAGTTATAGCTCCTTGGTAATATCCTACGGTCCTAGGATTGGCCAAGCGCTTGAATAGCTACAAAGAAATAGAGCTCAGGTACAAATCCATGGAATGTCTAGTTTCTTGCTTTTCGATCATCAGTGTTGATCTCTTACAATTTTTACAAGTCAGGAAGATGGACAGCAGGGCAGCGCCCACTACCAGTTTCTGCGTCCAGAACTCACGCCGTTTGGATCGATTACCTTTGGCCCATCACATCCGGGCCGTTCCAACTTGCAGCTTCATTTTGCCGTCGACGTCGAGGCTGGACTCTGGAGTGGAACCCCTTGCGTGCGTGCCCGCACGGAGTGGCAGAAGGGAGAAAAAGCACGGAAGGGCTGATGTGCACCCGTCCTATCCACATGTATTGAGCTTTGTACGATTCATCTTTCCTGCACTGAACAGAACAGTGCCCGGCGCCGTGCTTGCCATTGCCACCCGGTGCGTACGCCACTGCGGAAACGAAAAGGAAACCCGTGGCGGAAGCAAGGCACACCGACGCGCGCAGCCGACCGATCTGCCGTCGTCCCCGGATGGCAGCAGCGTGCCGTGCCGTGCCTTGCGTGCAGACCTGGCACGGCGCCGGGCCGTCCGCGCCTGCATGATTCCCATCGCGAGAAAGGAAGAAAGAAGGGAAGGAATCGCGACGCGCCGTGAGCCCGTGACAGCATCCTACATGCAGACGCTGCCAAGCGAAAAGGTAAGTAGGCTCTCCCGGAGCGTTGGACCCCAGCTGCGGCACCATCAGCACAGGGACGCGCGAGCTTTCGTTCCGCGAACATCCTCGTGCCGTGCCGCGCCGCGCCGACGATAAGTCGACGACGATCCGCGCGAGGCTGGGACACGGGCGCTGCGGCCGGGCAGGCGACGTTCGCGGAAAGCACGTGGACGGCCATGTGCGCTGCTGCCACTCCGCCCGCTTCCCGCGGGCAAAAGGACAAGGGGCCGAGTTCCGCCCACGACTCCACGAGCTGGCGAGCTCCACATCCCTCTGCTCCGTCGCATTCCCGCTCATCCTGGTGAGTGGTGAGTGGTTAATCCAGCGGCCAAGCAGGAGTGAAAACGAAAGGGAGTACTCCTACGTGATCCAGCCTATGCGGAGCAACGGCGCCCCAGGAGAGCGCCGGTGACAGACAGGCGCCTTTTCGATCTCGTGCTAAAAAAGCCTACCGATCTGATCCCTCGAACGGGACCCCGGATTCTTTACCACCACGAGCAGTACGGCCACGACAGCTGTTTCCTCTCTCGCTCTTTTAAATTGCCCCTTTCTCTCTCTCTTTTCTCTCTCTTTCGGTCCCTACTCCCTTCGAGAGAAAATGTTTTTTTTCCCCCTAGCAAATCCTAGGACCGGGCAGAGTTTTCGTTCCCTTCCTCCCCGTACAAACAGTCGCGTTTTCCCGGCGCTGCGCAGGGCACTGCGGCACCAAGGCTAGAGAATTTTCTTTCCCGTATATATTTTTTTTAGAAATTAAACTGATTTTTATAAAATTGTTACGTTTCAAACAGAATCCAAATTTTCATTAAAAAAGGTACGAACAATCTTTATGCTCTGTTTGTACCACAATAATTTCATAAAAAACTCATAATTTTTTTTCACAGAAATCAATTTGTTTTTCAATAAAAAGAATTTTTTTTCGCATTTCAAAGAGATCCTTAGTTGGCAAAGGGAAAAAAAACTCTAAAATAGCGTTTGGATATATGAAAATTGGAGGTGAAAACGAAATTGAAAATTAAAATAAAAGATATAAACCATTTTCACACGTATTGGTGATAAAAAGTTTCGATTCATGGATTCTTTTAAAAAATAAATCATCTTTTATTAAAATTGAGTTTAAAATGAATATGAATTTAGCTCAGAACCTAGTTCGACCTTTTCTATATTTAAGTTTTTTTATTCATTTTCAGACATATTCACACATCCTATTAAATCTCACCTTATTCATCCTACCCACGCATTGTTTCCGATTAGTCAAACACCACCTAATGTTTATCGGAAAGCCTCGCTCGCAACACAAAGATTATTTGCCACTGGCGAGCGCCACAGATTGCACCATTGTTTTCGAGACCCCTGACCTCGGAAGGCCCGACTGAAAATCCGCCCAAAACACCGCAGGAGGGAAGACCCAGACCATTGTTTGACTGGTCAACGTCACCGTCAGTGTGGTTTACGAGGGGCCCGAGGGGGCGTAAAAACGAACCCACCGATCCTGCGAATATTTCGCTCGCAAGAATTTATTACTCCTACTTCTCTGCCACGTACCACCACACATCCCTGGCCCCGCGTGGGCCCCGCGTACGTATTTCCTTTTTTCACCTCCACCCTGCAGCGGTGAAAACCGTCGGCCGATCCTGGCCGTCCGGTGACCCGACCAGGCGCATCCAGCCCCACCCAAGCATGGCCCCACCAGCCTCGGTTAACTCTGGCCGCGCCCATCAGCAGCTGCGCTGTCGTATCACTGCCTCTCCCCTCCAGTGTGTCAGCTCCGCCGCTCCGCTCTGCTCAGCTCGAGTCCACTAGCCCCTGCTCCTTGCTCCTGCTCGCTTCCGCGGCGGCGGCGGCCGGCGACATCCCGCGGCCCCGGATTCCGAGGAACCCTTCTCTGAGGCGCGCGGACCCTTTGCGTCGCGAGCTGGGCGGCCGCGTTCCCTCCGTCGGCTCCGCGTGATCTGGTGAGCGCGTCTTTGCTCTACTATTCCCCGCGGTGGAACTGGTCGTGGGGTGGCGCTGTAGGCCGGGATCTGGCGAGGTGGTGCGTAATGCGGTGGTGCGGACGTGGGTTGGTTTCCGGTGGGGCCGGACGGCGGGAGGCGGACTTCACCATGATCTGCTCTTGTATGGTGCTGGGCTTTGATCTGCTGAAGAGGAAAGTTGAAAGCTCCGTGAGTAGATCGCGATGTTTCGGACGCTCTCTTGTCCGGTCAAATGTGGTCAAACACATTTGACATTTCTTGGGTTGCCGGAGGAAAGTTGCCTTGCGTTCTGGGTTTAAGATAAATCTAGATGTACATAGAATCCTTTATAAAGTTTACTACTGGAGTAGGTGTCTCGACTGTCTTAATAGCGGCAATGATTGGGTATCTTGGTGTGAGTAGGGCCATGGATGCGGGCTCAGTTATTATTATAAGCTGCTGCTAATTAGGAGATAACTTTGTTAATGAGACATAAAGAACAAGAATGACAGGCCTTGATGCTTCGCTTGTGATGTGTAGCTGATTTGTTACCTATTTTAGACTGTCATGATTATTGGGACGGCTGATGCTGGTTTAGGTGTTTTTTTTTTAGGACTATATTGGTTTAGGTGTTATGCCACAAATTTGGTTATGATGCTATGATTCTCTCTAAGTGGTGCTGCTTCCTTACATACAGGTTGCTGTTGTCCGTGATGGCCAGTGATGTAACATGTGGATCCTTGCTTGAAAAACTACAGGTATGTGCTTGAACTTGTGCTTTCCGAGTTGCAATGATGTTGTACTTATAACATTTGCAGCTAATGACGGTACTGATATGTCAACTGTAGTTGGTATGGAATGAAGTTGGTGAGAGTGAGGAAGACCGTGACAGGGTCCTGTATGAGCTAGATCAGGAGTGCCTGGATGTTTACAAGCGGAAACTGGACCAGGCCACTAACTCTAGGGATCTCCTGATCCAGGCACTTGATGACTCAAAGATTGAGCTTGCAAGGCTTCTTTCTGCACTGGGAGAAAAAGCCATTGCAAGAACCGTAAGTGGATATATTTTTATATTTTGATTTCTACCTAGATTAACTATACTCCAAGGCACGCTGTTGTGAAAATCATAAGAGCAAGTATTGTTATATTTCTATGCATGACATTTATTATTTAATCACGTGTGTTTGTCTATTTAGTGAAAATTCATACCGATTTATATATTTTGAAATGTCCTCTACATAAAATGTTTATGAACACCTGTTATGCCAAATTTGTGACTCTTTGCTGGCTACTTGTAATATGTAGTGGAAGTCTCAACCTGCAGTATGTTGTTTGTAGGACATCTAATGTTAAATCAGATGCCATATCATGTGTCGATCGAAATGCTTAGATATAATCTGCTTTGTGATGGAATAAGTCTAGTGCTTTATGCTTTATGCTTTGTGCTTTTCAGCTTTTCGCTTTAGCATCTTAGACTAGCTTTTCAGCTTTATGTTTTAGCATCTTAGACTAGCTTTTCAGCTTTATGTTTTAGCATCTTAGACTAGCTTTTCAGCTTTCGCTTTAGCATCTTAGACTAGCATCTTAGCATATGCTTGGCTGCCCACCAAGCCTATATATATATATATGTATCCCCAACCTCTTAGGTTGGTCATGGCATTGTAGTGAGTAAGAAATATGGAGAGAGTTACCCCCAACACTAAGTGTCATCCAACACAATGCGAGTGTTGCGCCTAATAATTGGCATCAGAGCCGTATGGTCCTGTGATCTATCCAATCCCACCCGTGATTCTCTCCAGTGGAGACGTCGGTCTCCCTGCTCGACTCCCTCCCCCGTTGGTCCCTGTGCTCTACCGGCAGCCAGCGACTCGGCGGCTTCTTCCCAGTGCAGTATCAACCTCCGCGACTCGTCCCCGCTAGCGGCGTGCCATGTCCGCAGGAGGCTCTCACCGCTCGGTCCCCTCGAGCTTGCGACGTCGGCAGGAGGCCGACCTCGCAGCGGCAGAGGAGCGCGAGCGGGTGGCAACAGAGGCC
>BCLF01000035.1:2232245-2266870 GCA_001602275.1 Zoysia japonica
AAAGAAAAAGGGAGTTTATTAATGTACAGTCACAAATTGATCAAATATGCGGTGAAATCGCTGGTACCA
The DNA here is from genome assembly GCA_001602275.1 of Zoysia japonica. Taxonomy (NCBI): domain Eukaryota; kingdom Viridiplantae; phylum Streptophyta; class Magnoliopsida; order Poales; family Poaceae; genus Zoysia; species Zoysia japonica. Next base: position 2,232,315 of record BCLF01000035.1, read on the forward strand.
TAGAGGTGGGTGAGCAGGTGACAACGCCCCAAGTCAATGAGGATGATTTGACACTCGAGAGGCTTGAAGAATTTCGGTCTCAGCTCCAGGAGCTTGAGAAAGAAAAGGTACGTTTTTTATATTCTCCCTTCATATTTGTTATGATGCTTCATAGTTTTACTATTCCTTTTTTTTTTATATATTCTCCCTTTATTTTTGTTGATGGTATATGCTTTGATTTTTTATTTGCAGAGCAACAGGTTAGAGAAGGTTCTTGAGTATGTAAGCATGGTGCATGATCTCTGTACTGTCCTGGGGATGGATTTCCTCAGTACAGTGACTGAAGTTCATCCCAGTTTGGATGACTCAATTGATGACAACTGTAAGAGCATTAGTAATGATACATTGTCAAAACTTGACGAGACAGTAGCCACACTTAATGAAGATAAGAAGTTGAGGCTAAGCAAGGTAAATGCATTCATCTTAGACCCATACTCTCTTCTTGCAGCTCAATCTCACTGTTGGTTCAATTATGTTCTCAGCTTCAAGAGCTTGCTGGTCAACTCTATGATCTCTGGGATCTCATGGATGCCCCTAAGGAAGAAAGGCGCATGTTTGATCATGTCACTTGCAACAGATCAGCATCCGTGGATGAAGTCACTGCACCTGGAGCCCTTGCTCTAGAGTTGATTGAGCAGGTGAGCTTAAGTTGTGAATTACTTGGTAGGATTACTTACAAAATTTTCCTTTCCTTTTTGACATTTACCTTGCCAATTATTCAGGCTGAAGTTGAGGTACAAAGGCTAGACCAGCTAAAATACAGCAAGATGAAAGAAATAGCTTTCAAGAAGCAAACTGAGTTGGAAGATATTTATGCTGGTGCTCACATTGTAATCGACACAGCTGCTGCCCATGAGAAAATATTGGCACTGATTGAGGCTGGGAACATAGAACCGTCAGAACTTATTGCTGATATGGATGGCCAGATAGCAAAAGCAAAGGAAGAAGCATTGAGTAGAAAAGATATACTTGATAAAGTTGAAAGATGGATGTCTGCATGCGAAGAAGAAAGCTGGCTTGAAGATTACAACCGGGTATGTTAGTGATAGGCTTTACTCCTTTTCACGTATCTCGGGACCATCTATGTGACACGCAAGTATGCTATGTTTTGGAATAGATTCTCACCACAAACAAAAATCTATCTGCAGGATGACAACAGGTACAACTCAAGCCGAGGTGCCCACCTGAACCTTAAACGTGCAGAAAAAGCTCGTGTTCTTGTTAACAAAATTCCTGGTACATGTTCAAACTTTAAACTACAGCAGTGATTAGCATGACCATGACCTTCGAATATTTTATGCCTTGCAAGATCTTTATTTGTTCATGGGCTTAATACATTTCGTTACATCCATTGCTGATGTAATGACTGCTTTCTTTTTAGCACTTGTGGAAACTCTGGTGGCCAAGACCAGGGCATGGGAGGAAAACCGTGGCCAGTCCTTTATGTATGATGGTGTACCTCTTCTAGCAATGTTGGATGAGTATGTTATGCTCAGGCAGGAAAGGGAAGAAGAGAAGAAAAGAATGCGGGTAATTGCCACATGCTAGTTAAATCTGGAAGCCATATATCCACATTTATGCATTGCCCGGTTGGACCTACATTGTTTTATGTCCACCAATTTGTCATTTTTGCCATTCTTCATATCTTACTCATTTTGATGGCCTTGTTACACCTAAATGTAACTAGGGTGTGAAGTCAGTAGAGTACAAATATTGTTTCAGGTTGGTGTTTGGCCACTGAATTGACTGAACTCTATTGTTGTGTCTTGATATACCAGGAACAAAAACGCTACATGGAGCAGCAACTCCACACCGATCATGAAGGGCCATTTGGCTCACGAGTCACCGTGAGCCCAAACAGACCTGTCAGTTCAAAGAAGGCACTAGGCCCAAAGTCCAATGGCAGTAATGGCACTCCTCCGAACAGAAGACTATCAGTCAGCGGTATCCAGAATGGGGGCCACGGCACCAAATCATCGGGAGGGAAGGATAACAATAAAGACACTGCCAAGACAGCATCTCCAGTGAAAGCAAACGCAGCTGTATCTCCTGTGAATGCGAATGCAGCTTTGGCTCCTACGGAAGATGCGACCTCCAACATCTCCGGCTCCGATCCGGCTCCAAGTGCACCATGATTTTTAACCTACTAGTGTGATATATTTAGATGTAAGGAACCTTTTTTTTTCTGTTATTCTTCATTGGTTTGTGGTAATATATTGTAGTAATTCCTTTGTAGCGAAGAGTAATTATGGCGTCCAGCCTTAAGCTGCTTTGCCAGGATTGTCCACTTCTGGTGTAAGCAGTGTCCCTGTTTTGATTTAGTTTGCCATGCCAACCTATTTCTATGTTTCAGTCGGTGTAGTATAGTCTATGTACTGGGCTGTATTATAATTAACCGGTCTGCTAGATGTATCAGTAGAAGTTCCTCTTGTGTACTTGCTGAGTTCTCTGCCTCCTATTAACACAGCTTATATTGCATTTTCTTCGACCCTGAGTGTGTATATGCTTTCAGGTGGTAACATAAATGCGCCTTGGTAAAATGACATACGGCAATAGGCGTGTTGCCTTCACTTTACTTTTGAGCTTGAGAACTAGTAGTGTGTGAATATTTGCCCCTGCACGGTGACGTGATAGTTTCCTTAAAATTACTCAAGTTAGAGATTTTCTTTTGAGGTTTTGCTTTTGGCTCCTTTGAAACATGGAGTTGGATATGAATCGTATATGAATTTTAAAGAATTAGTTAAATTTTACAATAAAATGTACTCTCTTTGTTTTAAATTACAAGTTACTTTAGATTTTTTAAATTTTCTCAAATAATAAGTCCTTAGATATCTTTTTTTTCTTTATAATATATCTTCACTTTATTTTTCTCCTCCCTTTTTAGAACATTTCACTTTTATCATTTTTTAATTTTCGTGTTCGGATCTAAAATAACTTGTACTCGCTTTGTTCTTTAATTATTGTTGTCGTTGATTTTTAACTTCAATTTTAACTATTTATTTTATTCAAAAAAGTTTGATGAATATTATATATTTTGTTATAATTTATTTTATTATTAAAGATATTTTAGTAACATCTTATAATTTTATAAATTTGAATTTATTTTTTGAAGAAGACGAATGGTCAAAGTTGAAATTAAAAGCAACAACAATTAAAAAACGGAGCGACGACGGAACGTGAAGAGAAGAGAGCAGTAAACAGGAAAGGCGCTTGTAAGCGATTTTTTGGCAAGCCCCGTCGGTGCTAAGCGGGGGGGGGGGGTTGTGGGGGAGCCTTCTAAATTATATATATTATGATCAAATACGTTGGTTAAACACGAGATGAACGTTGACATATATTGAACTTTCGGCATGCCACGTGTCAAAGGTCATTTCGAGCTGTCAACTAAAGATATTCGATCATATTGCATAGAATTCTGGTATTTCTCGATATGCATTTCAATACCAAGATTAATATGTATATCACTAAACCATATTTGTAACTACCATCATCACAATACATAGGTAGAGAGCAAATTTCAGAGTTGCATTACAAATTTTTTTAACTTCAATATTTACAACAAAATAAAGGTTTTGAGCTCAACAAAGCTCTATGGTCAGCAACATGAACAAGAGCATAACTAGATAAAGTGTGTGGCTCTTGCTCAAGAGAACAACACAGCGGAAAAACAACCAAAAGACTTAGGTGCTCCGCCTTTAAGCACCACCTACTCCTCTCTATCACAGTTACCGGCAGGATAGAATTACCCAAACACGTACTCGTCCTCACCTGCAAAACTTAACAAATAGCGTTTTGAGTACGAGGGTACTCAGCAAGACTTACACCACTAAATCTATTCAAGGAGTGTGTAATTTGGCAATGGACAAGAATAAGCCATATGATAACTTTTTTGCATAAAAACATTAGCTTGCATAGTAAATAAATTATAAACTTTAACATAAGTGTTAACATAAGTGAAGCTATGAGAGCGACACTATCATACCAACAACAAGGAATATAAGTAAAGGTTTATAACTCACATATCTCAACATCAACCTAACCACAACTAGAGAAATTATACCATGAAATTGCTGCTGTACCAAAGGCATGATCATAACCAAAACCGTGGCAATTCGAATTATTTTTACACCTTGCAAGGGAGTACATCTTTACCCACGTCACATGACCACCCGTCGTCGGAAGTAGGTAGTGATTCAGTGTGACAACGCTTTACAAATACGCCTCAGCCATTTGAACAGACATTTGGTCCAGGCGAGTCGGTCACACTAGGCCCTCACGGGAGTCATCCCTAGCACCTTCTACAGCCCCCCAAACTCGCAAACCAAATAGTCGCAGCTAGATATGGAAGAAAGCTTATCGTACCATTAAATCGGGTATGTGGAAGTACAAAGTGAGCCAAAAGACAAGGAATATTCCATCAGGCAATTCCCCTTAAACCAAGGACATTTACATCCATTTTTTTAAGAGCATGGTCAATTGTTCTCAAGTAACCAACCTATGTCGCGTGAACAATGGTGACCTTTCACTATTTGACTTCTACCATTTAAGTTGGAGCCACACTAAGCAATATCGATAAAAACCCAACTTTCAAACTTACCCCACTCATCAGCATGGTTTGGTGATAACAAAATACAAGGAAAGTAATACAGCAAATGGGGTTTCAACAACATTGCCTAATATCCAAGTAATGCAATATCCAAGTAATGCAATCATATTACTTGACTCAATATAACCATTTACATGACTCATCCAAAAAGAGATTAAAGTATGCAGGATGCTTGCCTTGAGTTGCAAGTTCTACACTCTCAAACGATGGCTCCGCTGCACCTTCCGGACCAACGACGTCACCCTCCGGTTGCTCGCCTTTTAAACAGCAGAAGATGCACCGAATAAATGACATGACAATGATATGAAATGCGGTGTAAATTCCATGAGATTTGGTAGACATGAAGTGCAATGAGTTATAATTGCAATGCAAAAATAATGACTCGAATTGATTGAGATTTGCATAAGATATGGGCAAAACAGTGCAGTTGGTACATAATGTAAAACTGATCTCATTGTCAACTTTGAAGCCATGAATAAATTTTTTGTGTGGGGTTTAGGGACTCCTCATATTTTTCTCTTGTAGAAAACAAATAGATGAACCTAATGAAGCATATTTTACTAGATTTGGAGCTTGGATGATTTTGCTATGGATTTTACAAGATGGCTAAGTGGCACTGTTCCAGGGAGATCGGAAAGAACAGGGATGATTTGATTCGTGATGAAAAGTGATGTTAGCAAGCAAAAGAAAGGTACTAAGAGTTAACAATCTTGGGACTTCATTTGTGGTGCTAAAACTGACATGCATCAACGTAGGTTAAGAAATCATAAAAATTGTGGGATTTAGCTATGGATGAACTTTCACAAATGTAGCTCAATCAACTAAGACAACGGGAAATAGAGGTGGGGAAGAGCTTCACCTCGAAGATTAAAAGCTTGAAGAGGTGCTTGACGAGGAGGAAAAAGCTCCGGATACAGTTCTTGACCTTGAGGTCATCAAGGGTGGAGTTCACCCGATTTGAGTAGGAAGAAAAAGGGGATGGCAAGCTCCGCCCTTGAGGAAGTTTGGGGAGGCCTTGGAGAAGCTTGAGGTGGCCTTCTTCTTCGAATTTCAGCGATGGAGACGACGAGAATCGCATTCTTTCTTGCAACCCAGGTGGAGAGGGCAACAATGGAGGGAGAGAGAGAAAAGTGGTGAAATCCGGCCGGTTTTGGGGTGGGGATGGACGGGAAACTTGACGGCGTCGAAAGAGGGAGGCTGTGGGCAGCGAGTGGAGGTCCTCACGGAGGCCAACGGCATGGAAACGGGGCAAAGAGAGGGTGCCCCACCATGGACGCGTCCTCTTTTCTCTTCTGGCTGTCTGGAGAAGGAAGAAGCAAAGGAAGACAATGACAGGTGAGGTCGCGACGTTTCACATTTTTCTCGAATTTTCTCGGGCTTAACTTATGTCTCCTCTTTGAATGTAAATCTGACACTGATATCGGCCACAGAAATTTTCGATGATTTTTCTGGTGATAGAACAGAGAAAGATGAACCAACTCCAACTTGAATCACATCAAATGGATCAGTAGAATTCAAGTTAAAATTCGTCAAAGTTGACAGATTTTAATAATTGGTGAATTATTGAGGCATCAAGACAAAACCTAAAAACTCCGTAAAAATCATGTAAAATCAAGGGAGCAAGAGTAGTCATTTCAGAATTTTTTATTTGACCAAGTTGTATTCAAAATTTTAGAGTTGCATCACAACCATGGGGTTTAAATTGATTCGAATTCGAATTTCAAATTTGAAATGCTATGATTATGCAATGCTTGTACTAAATGATGCTCATGATAATGATTTATGCATGCTAACTTGTCATTAGGAAGATAGCATGTTACAGGGCTCCCGCGCCGTGCGTTCACTGCAGTCCGTGAGAATGCGGTGTAAAACAAGCAAGTGCTGCTCTTATTTGGGCTGCAAGCTGTTTAGGCCCATCCGACACTGGAGATAAGATGTGGATTTTGGCATTTTGCTTAAGAAATGCAGTTCGAACTGTTGAAATGATTGGTGCACAGTATATGGAAAAGGCATATGTGTGACATTATTATTATTAGGTATAAATAATTTCCACAGATAAGATAGGGTTAAGAGACCATTATTGTCGTATTTTAGATTAAGCTTGTGCTATGATGATTAGAATTCTTCGCACCTGTTCATCGCTTATATCTATGGTCTCCTTTGGAATGTACTAGAAATTTTACAGAAATTATATATATAGAAATCCCTTGAGTTTCAAAGAAAAACAGACAAGATAAAAAAAAATTCTTGCAGTCCACAAGATTAACATTTACTAAACATTTATCCAATTATTGTTTCTCTTAATGAATTTTATACCATATCAACAATTTATCAAAACTAATTTGACAATTTCAATGTGTAATAATAGTTACAATCTCATGTCCATCCTCGCTTTTTTTTAAGTTTAGCTTGAATTAAGAAGTAAAAATATTGTGTTGCACAGAAAATGAAGAGTGAAATTGAGATAGATATATATTGATACTAGTAATTGATAAATATTGTATTGTAAATAAAGTGAGACTAACAAAGTAGACTAGAATGACAATATTTTAAAATAAAGTAGGTACCGTACTCATTATGTTCTTAAATCATTGTCATTATGACATTTTATTTTTGAACTAGAGTTCTTATCCTATGGAAAATATTTTTTAGGAATGAAGGAAGTAATAACTTTATTATTAATAGTTTCTTCTTAAAGTACAGTAATGTATTGCCGTGAAGGACTGATTTTTGAGTGGACATTCAAATAGTAGTACTTCATCCGTTCAAAATTATAAGTCATTCTACTAGCATTTAAATTTTGCTCTCCAATACATCTTTCCCTCTTAGCCACTTAGCCGAGCGGCCATTCAGCTGGTCCCGTCGCTCGATCGAATCGGCTACTCGGTGGAGTGGCATCTACCGGACGCAGAAGCTTCTTCCGGCGGCGAGAGCTCGTGTGGTTCATCAATGGGTGAGCGCCCTTGTAAGCTTCATGACCTTTGAAGTCCTTTAAAAGGTATGAATTGATTTTGGTGATTGAATAAACAGCCATAGGTAACGGTTGTGTTGTAGGTACCACCCCGCTAATTCTACAATAATATGGTGGGCTTCCTCGGTGAATGACAAGGACAAACCTTAGAAGAGGAGTTGCCGGGCTTTAGAAGACCAAGGCTAAGGACTAGCTAGAGAGTCTATAGAAACGATGGTACTATTAAGGGGGTAAAGTCATTTGTCTCCTGTCATATAAGTGTTAGAGGGTGTGAATGCTGCTGAGATCCTCAGAAAGCACTAAAGATGACAAAGGAAGCGAAGTCGAAGACCTGAGCTCAAGAACCAGCTGAATACTCAGTCACCGGACAGTCCGGTGAGCCCTGAAGGAGCCAGTCCAGAGAGAGGTACTCTCTGGAGTCGTCATGTAGCAGCCATCAGACTGTACGTCAGTGCATTGACCAGACAGTTCGGTGAGCTAGAAGCTGAAGTCCAGTGAAGATGTCTTTGGGAGTCTAAAAGTGAAAGTCACCAGACAGTCCATTGAAGATATCCACCGGACAGTCCGGTGTTCTATAGAATGGATTTCAGAGAGGGCGTTTCTCTGACCGAGGAGGAAGAAGAGTCACCAGACAGTCCGGTGGTCCAGTCACCGGACAGGTCGGTGATTGCATAAAGCAGTCAGCTTATGACATCATGTCCCAACGGTTGTTTCTGGGCTTAGAGCCTATTTAAACCGTGGAGGGGGATGTTTTCCAGTGTGCCCTTGATCAGAATTGCTAGAGCTAAGTTGTGAGAGGCCAAAGGACACCACCAAGAGAGCAAATTACAAGATTGGAGATATTGGTGCTACTAGGAGAGTAATAGGGAGCATTCATACACTTATAGAGCTTGTAGGGCTTGAGAGGAGTGATCTTTGCCTATTACTCTTACTCTTGGTGTGGGTAGTCTAGACCGGCTAGGAGTCGGTGATCAAGCTTCTGACTCGGTTCTAATGTGTATGTGGTTCTCGATCTTCCGTCAGGTCGTGATAACTCTCGATTTGGCAGAGATGCGATACACAATCGATCCGGGTTCAAATCAACACGATTCGAACCCCGCAATCGCAGCACCACTTCTCCTCTGGTTATCGACCATGCGCACACGATTGACCTCGCCAAGAAGGCTAATCTCTGCCTGCGAATCGAAGAACACAAGCAAAAACAAGGAAGAACGCAACTCACTTGTGAAATCTGGATTGAAATATGAAGTTGGATAAGCAACAAGCCGTCAAACGGCGAAACTGTTTGGAAACAGGAGAAAACTAATCAAAACCTATCTCTAATGATGGCAACTACTGAATTTATAGAGTTTAGGTCGATCTTAGGGGCAAACCCTAATACTAATGGGCCTAGAAAAGATACAAGGCCCAAAGGCCAAAAGATAGCGTCGCAGCACCCGGGCAGTTTCTAGACATCATATTGTTTTAACGATTCCCGCTGATTTCAGTCAAATTTGGAGATGAGGCTAGTTCTATTGGAAATGTTATCTTGTTAGCTTTCCAACCATATCTAGAACGTCCAAAACGGAGCTCGTATGAGACCGGGGCATCTGTTTTTGTGCAGGCTGCTCCAGGAGCCCGAGTCAGACTCGAATCCGAGTTGTTTGGATCACCTCCGAGGTCGAACGTGCGGTTCTGATCTTAAGCATCTCCAAGTCCTTCTTCATGCTTTGTTTGACTCTCTCCAATATTCCTAATCATAATAAAGTTATTAGGTAGCAATCTATTCTCAAAGGATGAAAGACATGTGTTTTAGAACGAGCGCACCTCTAATCTCAACTGTCGTGGGTGAGTTTCATCAATACTACTTTGAGAACTCTTATGTGTATCTAAAGGAGTGCTGTCCTCATCAGGTTCTGGGTCTCCGCTCGAAAGGGACACCAAGAGTGAGCGCCCGAGCCTTGGAGGCTTGCTCTAGTGCTTGGGTATTGTGTGCGACAGCCGGGCCATCGGTGTCTTCACTTCGGGAGTGAAGCGTACCCTTGTGAGCATCGTTCCAGGAATGATGGGAGGGACCGAGACTCCGACAGGAGTGGTCCAACAAGAATTAGGGGAAGCGCCTACATTTCTTGATCTCGAGAAAAATCACTGAGCACTCTCTATCTCATTCTCTTTACTTACCGCATTTACTTACCATTTGGTGGCTATCGTGCTAATTTCTTAGGAACCCAAGAGATTAGTGTGATAGGTTGTTCTTGGATTTTTTTTGTGGCTATCATGCTAGTGCTTGCTTGTAGTTATTTCTATATCACTAGCATTGTTAGGGGTCTTGGTCAACTAGACTTGTTTAGGTTTGCTTACGTTGTGGTCAAGTCTTGTGGTTTTAGTTCGTAGCGAAATTAGTGCTATAAGTCCATCGATTTAACCTCGTGTCGATGTTCTTGATACTTACAAGTGATATCAGAGCCAAGTGCTTATTTTAAGGCTTCACCGCCTTGAGTAAGAATGCCGAACGAGATGGAGACTTCGCCCGTATTCGATGGGGATGATTGCTCTTATTGAAAGGCTCGCATGCAAGCCCACCTAAAGTCAATCGATGGAAAAGCGTGGCAAGTTACTAGCAATGCTACGAATGAGAATAAGAGACTTGATCTCTTTTTATTAAATACAATGCTAAGGCCAAGAATGCCATGTTTGGATGCATTTCTAAAAATGTTTTTTCTATAATCGATGCATCATCCACCGCACATGAGATATGGATCCAATTGCAAAACATCCATGAAGGCTCCTCCGAGGCCAAACAATAGCATTACTATGTTCTTAAGAACAAATATGATTTCATCACCTTGCAACCTCAAGAAAAAGCTAATGATGTTTATTCTCGCTTGCATGTAGTGGTGAAGGAGATCAACATTTTGGGCCTCAAGGACAAAATTGATGATGCAAAGATAATGAGGAAGCTCTTGAGGATATTGCCGTCAAGTTACAACTCCATCGTCACGTGTCTCTTCCAAACCAACTTGGCTACTCTCACCGTTGACGTTATGCTAGGCAAGCTCACGGCCTACGAGGGGTACATGTTGGGCAGCTCCACCAATTCTCAATTGCCCAAGAATCTTACCCTATAAGTTGATCAAGAATCACTTAATGGCAGGAACAAGATGAAGAAGGTGGAGAAAGATGAGGATGAGGAGAGTGATAATGAGGACCTTGCGCTCTTGATGAAGAAGCTATTTCGCAAGGTAAGACTCTCATCTTCCAACAGTAACTCCGGGTGCTTCAATTGTGACAAGAAAGCTATTTCGCTAAGGAGTGTCCCAAGCCTAAGAAGGAGAGCAAGAAAGAAACTTCTAGTGAGAGTGATGATGAAGAACGCAAGCCAAAGAGAAAATTCAATAAGAAATTCTTTATCAAGAAGGAGAGTAAGAGCAAAGAGAAGAAGAAGTCTCCGCACAAAACTTATATTGTCGGTGAATGGCTCACCGATGATGATTTGGACTCTTCATCTTCTAGTAAAGAAGAGCTCGCGGGTATTGTCATGACTAGCTCCACCAATGAGCTATCACCACCTCTGCTGTGCTTGATGGCTCGAAGTTGTGAGGGCTTCATTGATGAGAAAGATGATCTTGAGAAAGAAGAGGAGAGCTATGATGATGAAGATGATGTACCAAGCTACAATGATCTTATTCTCTTCCTCGAGAGGGCCAACAAGACCGTCATCAAGAAGTTCAAGAAGATCAAGGTGGTGACCAAGGAGCATGAAGTGGCGATATTCTGAGTTCCAGAGCTTGAGGGGGAGCTCAATGTACTTAAACACTCTCATGGTGTTCTACGTGAGTCCTATGAGGATCTCAAAGCGAAGCACGTAAAGCTAAATGAGAAGCATAATGCATTGGTGCACACCCATAAAGCTCTTGATCTTGACTCTCTCCTTAACTCTTCTAAGCATTTAAATGAAGCTTCTAATTCTTGTAATCTAACCCTTTCCAAGGAGAGTACTACTCTTGAGCCATCTATTTTGAAGGAATACTCGAAGCTCAAGGAGAAGAGAGAGACCGTGATGGATGCATTTGAGCGACTTACTAGAGAAAGGCAAATTCAAAAGGAAATTCTAAGCAAGAACCATATCCATAATTACAATCACAAGGGGTTAAGATCATATTCTTCCTATATCAACATCATTTGCAACCAAGATGATATCCCTGAATAGATAGTCCACTCATGGCGGATGACTACTATTGTGAGAAGTGTTGCCTTGATAGTAACCGCTCTAAGGATTGTCCTAAGGTGAACGAGACTAAGATTATACCTAACGCTAACTTTTTCTATGAGGATGTGCACTATAAGCTTTTTAGGGATAAAGATAGAAAAGTGAAGACCAAGCCGCTCGGACTGTCAAATGACAAGAGTACAATTAAGAAGATATGGGTCCCTAAGGTGCTCGTGGACTGAGAGAGAAAGCCAAAACTCTCTTGGGTTCCCAAGAAAAAGTGAGGGGGCCTAGGTGGTGGGCTATGAAGCAAATTGAAGATTCTTGAAGTCCACCACATGTCGATCAAGCTACAACGCCAATCTACTCTTCAAGTAGGGTATTCTTGTACATAGTAGAGTAAGTTTCTTTTCTTGCAATGCATGGTATATAGAACTCCTCAATGGACTAAAAAAATAAAAGAAAAGAACAAAAAAGTTAGATCGGTGCCTAACCACCTTAAGATATCCATATGCAGGGGAAGAGCTTGAGAAAGTGGTTTGGCTATCTCAAAGCAAAGCGGCGGGCTTATGGTAAATAAACTTGAGATGGGTCAAACTTGACACCGAATAGGTTTCTTTATGCAATGTCTTTAATTTGCTTGCATCTACATGGCATGCTTTAATTTCTCTTGCATTAGACTAGCTTGTTTGCATGCATTACATATAGAAACCACAGAGGAGCGTGTTACTCTATGGAGAAAGTGACTACATTATCTATATGGATTCACATACTCCACAAAGAGTAACCAAAGCAAAAATTGTGCGCTTCATGCCATTGAACCCTATGCTTAACGGTATCTAACATCCATTTACGTGGATCGTGATCTAAGAGTTAATACATTCCTTTTTTGGAGCCTTCTTCTCACTTTGGTTTTTATTGCTCGATCTTAATTGCAAAGGAGTGTTTCAGCGTTCCCTTTCTAGACAAGTGTGATGTTTATTTGGTTCTTTGGTGAGGACACTTAAAATCTAAAAAGAATTCCTTGATTCTGCAATTCCTTAAGGTCACCGAATATTTCAGTGCCTTCGCCGGACATTTCGGTGACTACATCTTTTGGATCACTCACTTAGCAGAATTGGACAGACACCAGACATTCCGGCGATATCACCGGACAATGCAGACTTTCATAGTCACCAGACAAACTCTTTGGACCGGATAGTCCGGTGTATGGCGTTTTCGGCGAGATCTCAGCCGTCATTTTCCTTGCTTTCAATCCGAACCGTTGATTTCAGGATTAACTAACCGCACGTGGATTCTTCCTCAGTTACTCCAAAACTCGTGCATTCCTTCTCTGCTGCACGCCGCCGCTTTGCGCCGCCTCGCTGTCGCCTGCATAGCTCCTACTCACCGACGAGCCCAGCCACCAGAGTGCGCTCGCACTGCCTTTGCTCGTCCTCGCCGTGCATCCACCAAGCCGACACCCGTGCTCTCTAAAACCCTCGTGGGGTTTTCATTTTTATGTTGATCGGCTACTCTTCTGGCGAGTTCTTCAGAGGATTTCGGCTCTTTTCATCAGGGTATTGAGTTCTATAACCTTTGTTTCATCAAAAATGCCCCGCATGCCTTGCTTGTTAATTAATTACAAAAATTGGTGTAAATTGCATAAAGATCTCACCTTTTATTGCCAATTGACGTGATTAGTTGACAAATTCCCATACTTAGTGCCATTTTGAGGTTATTGTTAGCATTTTTTTTAGTATGGCACTGAGTCTCCTGTCGCTAGTCTCATAATTTGGTTGCGTTGCTCTCATATGAATTGTGGCATTAGTCTGTCGATATCACCGTTCCTCTTATTTGCTTTATTTGATCGGTGATATGTACTTGATTCCACCGCTAGTACTTTATTTAGAGTCGCTCACCTTTTGTGCTTACAATATATATTTTATTCCTATGTGATGCAGTAACACTTGGACAGTGGATCAGGACAGAGTCAACGGCAATCTAGAACTCTCTGTCAGTTCAGTGGTTTCTCATGGACGGGTTAAGAGCCAAGCTCTTAATCCTATCTTATAGTGTCAGCTGGTCAGTGGTTCTAGCAGTTGAGCTTTCAATGATAGTTGACAGTATGGGCAGGCAGAGATCGAGTTCTGAGAAGAAGAGAAATGGCAAGGCCGTAGAGCCTGAGAAGAAGAAGAAGAAGCAGAGGACAGGCGAGCCTAAGTGAAACAGAGCTCTTGCTACAGCGGACGTTGATGTTCCTCCACATAGGAGGCCTGGTGCCTTGAGGATAGGCAGCTCTGAGTCCTAGGGGGAGTTGAGGAGGTCGACCCGTCAGAGAGTGGCGACCACTCCTCTAGTGGCAGAGGCGCAGCCGCGGAGAGCTCCTGCCAGTAAGCAGTCGAGAACCGCGGAAGGAGAGGCAGTCCAGAAGAGCTCACAGCAGAGGACACAGAGGTGTCCACAACAGAGGACTAGAGTGTGCGAGGTTTGCACAGCTAGAGCCAACAGAGCTCGTCGGGCTATGGGCAGAATCGCTGAAGTTGAGATAGATTTGTTGAAGCTGAAGGGCTCGGCCATCATGGCCAAGAGAAGAGTGGACTTCACTGTTTGGGTCTCCGCAGGGAGACATGCGGATGTTGGTCAGTTCTGGACAGTACTCCAGCGGAGGATCTACGAGGTCTACAGAAGGTAGCTTGCCACTAAGGGCAAGAGCTCAGTGTTTGCAGCTCACCGTCACTGTTCTTTGGAGGCACTGAGTAGAGGAGCTGGGATTCATATGGAGGAGCATATCTCTTATCTCTCAACTCTCTCAGATTTAGTCACCCAGTCCTTGAGGTACAGTGAGGACGTGTGCTTGAGTTTTACGCCTCACTGTGAATCTCTCTGGATCGCTTATATCTCTGGTTCATGTATAGAGGGGAGCCACACCATTTTGAGAGGTCTGATATCTTGACAGCTCTTGAGTTTATATCTTCAGAGACACGGATCCACACTTTGGCCCATCCAGATTTCTCACCGCTGTTCAGGCCATTTGGAGGGATGGAGCTGAGTGATGAGAGGATGAGTATTGCCTAACTACCACTTTTTGGGGAGCACTACTCGAGTCACCCTATGCGCTTGACACAAGAGGCTCATGTGCTAAGAGGGTTGCTTGGGAGGTATATAGTGCCTCGTGCTGGCTACAGAGAGCGAGTCATCATACTGCATCAGTGGCTGCTATGTTTTCTGTTGAGCCATGAGATCTTTGACTTAACAGATTTGCTGCTTGCTCAAAGAAGGATGTGATATTTGAGGAGATTAGAGCACGTCAGTTACCTTTTGCCCCCTACATATGCTTGATGCTGAGGAGAACCAGAGTGATGACTGAGGAGGAGTATTCAACGTTGCCAGAGATAACCACCTCCTTTAGTCCAGCTGAGCCATCTGACTCCAGGGTTCTTCGGGTTTCAGCTTCTTAGAGCACCCCTGGAGGAGAGGACACCACAGCCCCGTAGAATGTTGACACTGAGGCTCTAGAGGGAGCACAGAGGCTCCAGTCTAGCTGAGACTCTTACCTCTCATGCTACACTTGACCCTACTCTTGCTGTCAGATTGGATGCTATTCAGGCAGAGCATGAGGAGCAGAGGAGGTTCCGAGAGTAGCAGCTTGAGCTTATGCGCCGAGAGAGGGCCGAGTTCGAAGAGAGTATCTGACTCGAGCGCCTCCACATTGAGGAGCTGCTACGGATAGAGAGAGCTTGCAGAGGAGACGAGACGGCAGGACAGAGAGTTCTAAGAGAGGTCGCAGCGCTCTCAGTTAGAGATGGCAGTGGCTATTTCGTACATATCTGCCAGTTTTGGAGCTATAGCGTCTTATCTTCAGAGGACTGGTATGCCACCTCTTCCAGCGTTTCCGATGACTACACTGCCAAGTCCCCTGCCTTCTCAGCTCCAGCCTACTGCGCCTTAGCCTCAGTATTCTTCAGTGCCAGCATTCACTTCTGATTTGCAGAGCCAAAGTCAGCAGCAGCAACTGACCACATTCACTACACTGCTCTCAACCCCGCTTTCACCGTTCGTACCTTTTGGGGCAGCCAGCACAGTCATGACTACTAGAGGGGTCAGTAATCCTGTTACATCTTCTCAGTTCTCTCCAGTTTTCTCGTACTCTATGTCGGTACTTTTTGGTTCAGCTGAACCGAGAGTGTCAGTACCGGCATTAGAGTCAGGTACAATAGTTGGTAGTTCTCCTCTTGCTCTGAGAGTTCTATCTTTTGAGGCTACTACTGTTGAGTCAGCGTTGTTCGAGCCACCGCCAGAGGCTTCACAGTCAGAGCCAGCAGCCACCACAGCCGAGCAACCCAGAGCTTTAGATGCAGATATCTTGGTTGAGGTCGAATATTCTCCAGAGGAGGCAGCCCAGGCCCTTGCCAGTGCGGATCAGCCAGCTTCAGTTGAGGGCAAGGAGCCATCCCCGACGTCCTCCTCCGGCTTGAGTGCCTTCGATGATGTTGAGCAGCCAGGAGGAGATTAGTCACCAACAACAGCAGCTCAGCAAGCAGAGGAGCAGCATCCGACTGTCACTGCACCTAACTCTTCAGATGCGCAGGATTAGATCTTCCGTAGGAGTTGGGTGAGAGACATGAGGTGTACCGCTCTGAGAGCTAGCTGTCTAGGGGGAGGCCGTGGATGGGTAGATAGGACTTTTGGATCTTATTTGGCGGATTTCATTGGCTTTTTTTGACATTTTGATGAGCTTGTGTTTCATTCGACTCTTTTAGCTCATTAGAATGCACTCGGTTTTTGTACTAACCCTGTGGCTTCTATGTATGGCTCCTAGTGCTTTATCTGTTTTGCAAATTTCTTGTGCATGTGCGCTCCGTCTCATTCTCTATCGTACACTATTCTTTGTCAAACCAGCGTTCTCTCTCTATTTGCTTCCTCGGTGTCATCTTTTTGGATGATTAGATGATAAAGGGGGAGAGAGAGAGTTGCCAAACAGGGGGAGAACCGAAGGAGAGCGACGCTTTCTGCCTATGACCAAAGAGAACTCTTGCAAAAATTTTCTTAAATTTGGTGATTGAATGAACAACCGTAGGTAACGGTTGTGTTGCAGGTACCACCCCGCTAATTCTACATCAATATAGCGGGCTTACTCGGTGGATGACAAGGACGAACCCTACAAGAGGAGTTGCCGGGCTTCGAAGGACCAAAGCTAAGGACTAGGTAGAGAGTACATAGGAACGTTGGTACTATTAAGGGGGGTAAGGTTATTTGTCTCCTGTCATACAAGTGTTAGAGGGTGTGAATGCTTCTTAGGTCCTCAGAAAGCACTAAAGATGGCAGAGGAAGTGAAGTCAAAGATCGAAGCTCAAGAACCAACTGAAAACTCAGTCAACAGACAGTTCGGTGATGTCACCGGACAGTCCGGTGAGCCCTGTAAGAGCCAGTCTAGAGAGAGGTGCTCTCTGGAGTCGCCTTGGAGCAGTCACCGGACAGTTCATCAGTGCAATGATCGAACAGTCCGGTGAGCTAGAAGCTTAAGTCCAGTAAAGATGTCTCTGGGAGTGCAAAAGTGAAAGTCACCAGACAATTTGTTGAAGGTATGCACCGAACAGTCCGGTGTCCTATAGAATGGATTTCAGAGAGGGTGTTTCCCTGGCCGAGGAGGAAGAAAGATCACCGGACAGTCCGGTCGTCCAGTCATCGGACAGTCCGGTGATTGCATAAAACAGTCTGCTTTATGACATCACGTCCCAACTGTTGTTTCTAGGCTTGGAGCCTATTTAAACCGTGGAGGGAGGCATTTTTCAGTATGCCCTTAATCAAAATTGCTGAAGCCGAGTTGTGAGAGGCTAAGGGACACCACCAAGAGAGCACATTACAAGATTGAAGATATTTGATGCTAGTAGGAGAGTAATAGAGAGCATTCATACACTTCTAGAGCTTGTAGGACTTGAGAGCAGTGATCTTTGTCTATTACTCTTGGTGTGGGCAGCCTATACCGGCTAGAAGTCGGTGATCGAGCTTCTGAGGAGATTGTACAAGAAATCGCGAAGTTTGTACGTGGTTCCTAGTTTCCCGCTCGAAAGGGACACTAAGAGGAAGCGTCCAAGCCTTGAAGGCTTGCTCTAGCGCTTGAGTATTGTGTGCGACGGTCAAGTCGCCGGTGTCTTCAATTCGGGAGTGAAGCGTACCCTTGTGAGCATCGTTTCTAGAACGACAGGAGAGACCGAGACTCTGACGGGAGTGGTTCAACGAGGATTAAAGGAAGGCGTCTACCTTTCGAGACCTCAGAAAAAAATCACTGAGCACTCTATGTCACTCTCTTTACTTACCGCATTTACTTACTGTTTGAGTAGTGTGATAGATTGTTCTTTGATTCCTCTTAGTGGCTATCATGCTAGTGCTCACTTGTAGTAATTTTCATATTACTAGCATTGTTAGGGTTCATGGCCTACTAGACTTGTTTAGTTTTGCTTTCATTGTGGTCAAGTCTTGTGGTTTTAGCTCATAACAAAATTAGTGTTATAAATCCACTGATTCAACCCTCTTCTCGGTGTCCTTATCCTTACAGCCCCACGAGGGTAGTAGCTCCTCCGATGGCCAGAGCTCGCGGAGGTAATTAGAAGGGCGAGCTGTAGAGGTGTCAAGGTCGCCAGGAGGGGGAGCTCCTCGCGAGGGGTAACTCATCGCGAGAGCGTCGAGGCTGCCGAGGCTCGTCACTTGGAGGTCGCAGGGGTGTGGTCCACGTGGTGGTCGTCGAGGGCTCATAGCTGGAGGTGGAGCGCGTGCCTAGAGGAGCCGTAGGGGCGTCGAGGTCACCGAGAGGGGGAACTCGTCGCAAGGGCATTGAGGCCACTGAAGCTCTTCACGAGGTCATGGGGGTGTGGTCTGCGTGAAGGCCGCCTGGAGCTCGTTGTTGGAGGGGGAGGCTGCCGGTAGCTGGAGGTCACCAAATATATTTAGGCCCTCTTTATTTGAGTTAGAGCTTTAAAGGATTTAAAAAAGATGTTTGGTGGCTTGTTGAAAAGTTGGTTTTTTAAATATATATTTAGCTTTTCTGCACATAAAAAGTTGAAAAAGCAGCTTTCAGTGAGCTTTTCAGCTTTTAGTTCATTTCTGCGAAAGCTAGCTTTTCAACGTTTCAAAAGCGAGCTTTTCAGAATCTTATTTATTTTAGCTTCTTAATTTTTAACTTTTCAGCTGAAAAAACCAGCTGAAAAGCTGAAACAAAGAGGCCCTTAATCGAGTTAGCGATGCAACAATGCTCGGCTCAAGATACTACAACTTCACTTAGGGCATCTTCAATGTATAGGATCACCTTGGTTCTTATATAGGACCCATAGTGATATGATGTCATCTGTTTAAATGTCTCCAATGTATAAACCCAGCACATGCATCTATAAATAGGACCTATCAACAAAAAAGTTATCATTCTAACACTGTTTAATATTTTTTATTTCAAAAACCTGGTTCTATGCAAAGAACCTGCTCCTTACTAGATCCATGCACACAATGTTAAGAACTTGATTCTAGTGATTTTTTTATTCCTTAGAACTAACTCAACCTGCACATTGGAGATGCTTTTAGAGCAAGATGAAGAAAGTTAACGTCGCCGTTGACTTTTAAATTTAACTTTGACTATTTATTTTATTTAAAAAAATGTTAATAAATATTATATATTTTGATATAATTTGATTTATCGTTAGAGTTATTTGAATTATAAGTTAAAATTTTACACATTCGAGTAAATTTTTTAAATAAAGCGATCAAAATTGATCGAAAAAGGAAACGGACACATCAATTTAAAAAACGGAGCAACTGTGAACGGAGTAGTATTTCTGCTTGCTTTATGTAAACTGAGATGTTGCAGTGTTATTACTTAATGATGAATTGTCAGGAGCCGTACCGTTTAAGCCCAGGTGGCGTCAGTGTGCTCTAATCCTTGATCGCCGGCCAATGTGATGATGATTCAGATTTGTCTTGGCCCCCACCGTGCTCTGACCGGCCTCTCGCGTGGCGTGACGTCGTCTTCCTCCTCTTCGCTTCCCCGCCCCAGCCGATCTAATCCGTCCCCAGCTCCTCCTTCCTCTTCAGGGAAGGGAACGGCTGCCTCGTTCCATTTCGTCCGCTTCACGTGATTCGATCGGTCCGCTCCAGTCTTGATCGGCGGCGTCGGAGATGAGGAAGCGGGAGCGGGAGAACCCGTGCGGGATCTGCGGGCACTACCACAAGTACGAGGAGGGGGAGGTCTGCGGCGTCTGCGGCCACCGCCCCCCGGCCGCGGCGGGGGTAAGGCCGCACGACTCGGCGTTCCCGTCCGAGGTCCTCGCCGACTTCCTCTTCCTCGGCAGCTACGACAACGCCTCCCGCTCCGAGCTCCTCAAGACCATCGGCGTCTCCCACATCCTCAATGTGAGTCTAGTGCCCGCGCGTCTCGTGCCATTTTCAGCATGACTTCATTAGTGGTGGTGCTGCCGGTATTGCTTTGCTTTGTCTTAGGATTGGTCGCTGTGAGGTGTTGGGTTGGGTGATGATAGCTTAGGGTTTGGTGCCGGGTTGGCAAATGCTAATCGTCCTTATTTTTTTTCCGCTGATGGTTGGTTAGGTAACTAATCTTAAAGGTGTTCATTGACACAAATGCACAGAAATGGAAGGATGTTTTTATGTTTTTTCTGGTTTCTGGTGTATATGCTGATCCTTAGTTTCTTTGGGTTTGTATGGGCAATCTTGTTATCCAAAAAGCAACCAAGGCATTCTGTTGTTGCCTAGAAAAACGGCTTCATGGCTTTTATAGTAGATGGTTCTTTTCTTTAGGCAAATTATAGAAAATTGGATAGTCCGTCTTTTAGGATGGAAACCTTGATGATTTGAATCAATGAATGCTTGGTATTTGTGCCATATATTGATTGAAATTATGAGGTGTTGATTCTAGTATTTTCAAGCTTTAGAAGAGCTAGGATTTCTCATTGGGATCTATTAGCTACAGTACTTTCTTTAAATTCCAATATAGGGTGACTTCTTTACCAGTTATACAAAAATAGCTTGTTTTGTATTGTTATATGAAACTGTATTTGGGGGTGGAAAAGTCTAATTCATTGTTGAACTAACCCCAGTTTAACTGGTTGAAACCAGAATTCTTACTAAATCATTAAGCACCAAGGCAAAACAATGGGGGATGTGGCATGTTACATGCTGTCCTTTTAGCTGCAAAATTTCATAAAAAAAAACGTAGTTCCTTTACTGAATGATAGACTGTTACCTGGTGTCAAAAAGTAGATTTGGAAGGAAGCTGGTCTTCTGTTAGGGTTTTGGTTGTTACAATGGCAGCTAGGTGCATAGAAAGCCACTATCTGATCTTTTATGGTGCTCTATTTTCAGATATTTGATCATGCTTTATCATTATGTTTGTTGTGATATCTCTCTTTACACTCAGACGGTACCTCTATGCCAAAATCTTTACCGGAATTCATTCACTTATCACTGTATGCAAGATGACAAAACTTTGCTGTTCGATGAAGCAATCCAGTTTCTAGGTATGCATGCTGTTCTCTCCTCTTTTATTTTTTGGGGGGAAATTATTATATCTGAGATGTGCTCCGTTTTTTTCATCAATTTATCCCCCCTCCCATCTCTCTCACTCCCTCCCTGTCTTCCTCCCTCCTCTGTTTATGTGACTCTCAGCTTACTACGTTCCTAAGCAAGACCATCCGAGCTAACTAATATGCTATTTGGTGCTTCAGAACAATGCGAGAAGGCGAAAGCACGTGTCCTAGTCCATTGCATGTCAGGGAAAAGTAGGTGTGTGCATAACGATTTATGCTCAGTGGGAATTATTATCTTACATTGCTGGTTCTGATTCGACTGAAGCTACCAAAAAACATCTCAGGTCAGCAGCTTTTGTAATTGCCTTCTTGATGAAGTCAAGAGGATGGAGACTGGCACAATGTTTTCAGTGGGTGAAAGAGCGGAGACACCAAGTCCAACTATCTGATGGTAACTTCATAATTTGTGCAACCCTTTTCTGCCGTTATTTTTCTAAGGAACTTTTAGAAAAACAACTTAGAGAGATTGGCATGCATAGGGTTTATTACAACATGGAACATACATGCAAATTCAGGTTGCAGCAACAGTACATAGCAGAAAAAAACATGGTGAAGTAAGATAAGTTATTGTATATTCTTTTTTGTACTATCCTAAATGCAGCCAGTAGATCAGTTGATAGTAATTCTTTCATCTGAAAATATTGACCTCATAGATACCTTGCTATATCAGATTGCTTTTATCATGAGCTAACAAAAGTGATGAACTTCCTTTGTGCAGCGGCACAGCAGCAGCTGATTGAGTATGAGAAGAAGCTTTTTGGTTCCAATATTAGTATGCCAGCTCCATCAATTGCTACAACAGATTCGTTTCCTTCTCTTGGATTTGGTTTTCCCAAGCCGGCAAGAGACGTCCAAGTGCCTATCTTCAACCAGAAGGCTCCAGCATCCATATTTGAGCGTGGCACCCCAAACGTCCCTACTAATTTCACATTTGGGGCTGAAAGAACTAATGAAGTGAAACTCCCAGAGAGCAATATTTTGGGTGTCGTCACCTCATCTGGGGGCGATAGTATGATGGACGGCTCCTAGTATTTTTTTGCCTTTGCCATTACCATTGATAGAAAGGAAAATTGGAAGTTCACTCAAATTTCACGGGATGCTTTGGATTTCTGAGATGGAAATTTACATTTTGGTACAATGAATTCAGTAAGTGCAATCATTTTAGCAGTGCGTTTTAACAAACATGTATGTGCTTTTGTTGAACATTTTGAGTGTAATTTAACTGAAATTACGCTGTGAAGTTTGACGAAGAGCTACACACGTGCTTGCTAAAATGTACAAATCTGTCGATATTAAAGCACAACTGAAAACTTATATTTTGTCGTCCATGGTACCGAATCTGTAAAATCTCGTCGAATAACTGTGCATGGCCGTGAACTTGTTAAAAAAGAGTGAATTTTTTATTCGCTCTCGAAAATTTATCTAATTCTTTATTCTCTTACAAAATTTTTCAATTCACTTATTCATCCATAAAATTTTTCAATTCCCTTATTCATCTATAAAATTTTTCAATTATTTTATTCACCCTCGTTCTTAAGTTTTCTTCCCTAATTTGTCCTAATTGCTATATAAAAGCGTATTTTTTATCTATTTAAATTGAAAAAAATCAAAATACCTTGAAACTACTGGAAACTAAAACTAAGGGAAGTAAAATTTGAAATTCTTCATGTATGTTTTTATAAAAAATAAGGGAAGTAAAATTTGAAATTCTTCAACATGTATGTTTTTATAAAAAAAATGACTTCAAAAATATAAAAACATATTTTTGAAGTCATTTTTTTTTATGTTTGATGTAGTTATGTACATGTTTAAAAATATCAAATTTTACTTTCTATAGTTAAAAGTATTTTATTTTTTTTCAACTTAGATGGGTAAAAACTCTGTTAATATATAGTAGTTAGGACGAATAAGAGAAAAAAAAATTAAGAATGAGGGTGAATAAAAGAATTAAAAAATTTTGTGGACAATAACGGATTGGATAAATTTTCGAAGGCAAATAAAGGATTTACCATTTAAAAAAACAGCTTATTTCAATAGTTGACAAAAATTTGCTGAAAAATACGTTGTTTTTTTAGTTTATTTTGAGAAACAGCTGAATTAGTAAGCTGTAAAATAAATCTGTTATTTAACATAATTTTTCTTATTTTTGTAAATAAACTAGAAATAAACTGCCAAACAAAGCGGAAGAATGCTCTAAGACGCAGCACGCTCCTTCCGACTCTGATTTTTTATGACTTATTTAGTTCCATTTTGAAGTAACCGACGTATCGAGGGAGTATTTTATCAGTAAAGGATTCATGTTTGATTTTGTTGACTTCAATAGCTTGCATAATTACTTGCTCTCCATGGAGACATCTAAAAAAAATGAAAAATGCTGTATCAAGAGAAATATCTGAAAGTTTGTACTCAATAGAAAAAAATATATAAGATAGTTTCTCTATTTCAAAATATAAGTATTTTTAGGTGTAGTCAAAATTAAATTTTTATCACTTTAACTATTAATAATAAAGAATTAATACTACATCCATTCCAAAGTATAAAGAAATGTTTAGTCAAAATCAATTTTTTTTTAATTTTGACTAATAATATCTAAAAAAACTAAATAATTTCTATTTTAAAGAGTTACACTCCTTCCATCCCAAATTAATTGTCATATTATACTCACTCCATTCCAAATTACTAAATTTTTTTATATTTTTAATGGAGTGAGTAATGTTTTATCATAGAAAAATTATATTTTTTTTGAATTCGTCATGAAATAATTTTTTTTTAAAAAAAATATTTTTAGATTAGAAATTATATAATTTCCAAATATTATTAATAAAAACTAAAAGAATTTGATTTTATCTAAAACCAAAAAATATTTATATTTTGAAATGGAGATAGTATCAATTAGAGCTATTAATACAGGAACTATGGCGCCTGCATCCACATTTACATCCAAGGAGAAAAAAAGGTCATTTGAGCCTAGCCAGTCATGCAGCAGCACCCCGACCACACACGTCCAGGCCCCAGATTGGAGAAACGAAGCTCCAGCAGAACTATTTGTGTGCAAATTCGCCTCCCCCAGTTATCAAAATCTGATTTTCCTCCATGAACATAATACAAGTTACTGAACCTTGGACCTCTTCAGTATCAACAACTACCTCTTTATTCATTGCTGGGTCCATTCCGTCTCCAAAGAATAAATAGAGAAGAATTAGCAGTCTACTAACAAATCTGAATTTCTTTCATATGCTATTTAAAAAAAAGCCATCAGACTGCAATCAGTCTGCAGTCCTAAGCTTTATTCGTTTTGGCAAGGACAAAGGTAACTTGCAAAATTTGCCTGCCCAGCCAGCCATCTTTTTGACAATTAAAGGAGCCTGAAACATTAAACTCATCGCCTGATGTATTCGATTGTGCAGTTCTCCTTGAGCCATTCAAGCACCTCCGCTGCCTCCAGAACATCCTGGACCTGCATCATTCAATGCCACGTAGAACACGTCAAATGTGGATTATCATTAATGGAAAAAAATGGTGGAAGTGGCAGGATAGTTTCTGTGATAAACACTTATAATTGTCGGATAGTAAAATTTATATTTACCAACAAGAGTGAATATAATTTAGTAGTTGAACCTGTCAACATAATATCAAGGGAATTCAAATAATAAATAAATCAGGATATGTTAGAGCAAGAAATTACAGACCTGCTGCTTGATGTTGTCCTCATCATAGTCTTGATTATACTGTTTGAACTCTGCCACTGAGTTCTCAACTTCCTTGATGAGCTGATCAGTGGAGTACTGCATGATTATTTGTTGTTATTTACTACTCCCTCCGTTCTTTAATTGATGTCACCGTTGACTTCTAAATTCAACTTTAACCATTTATTTTATTAAAAAAAATTAATAAATTTCATATATTTTTGATATAATTTGATTTATCATTAGAGTTATTTGAATCACAACTTAAAATTCTACACATTTAAGATTTTTTTTTTGAATAAGACGAATAGTCAAAGTTGAATTTAAAAGTCAACAGCGACATCAATTAAAGAACAGAGGAGTATATATCAATCAAGAGTAGAACCGTGAAATTTGGGAGGTTCTAAGGGCCACTTTGGCATACTCTTAGTTCCTGATTCTCAGTTAGAATCAGGGGAGCTATGTCAAATGATGTTTTTTTATGAGAAGTGAATCTTGTCTGATTCTGTGAAGTGATTCTCTGAAATGAACTAAAGGGTTGAGAGCTGATTCTCTGAAATGAACTAAAGGGTTGAGAGCTGAAAAAAGTAGCTTCTTCTGATTCTGTGCAGTGATTCTTTATTCTGATTTTAAGAGTTTATCCTAGAGAATAAAAAAAAATTATTTTCAGACACAGAATCACTTCACAGGAGAATCAGGAGTGAATCTAAACAATCAGGAGCTGAGAGCTTACCAAAGGGGCCCTAAGTATTATTAACCATGCAAAAATACAAACTCATGCTTTCATTATTACCTGTAGATTTTCCGACTTGAAAATTTCACCAACAGCCAGCATTTGTCTAATGATTCTATTTATATTTTCCTTCTCATCTTCAAGGTATTGTTGAACTGACCTTTGGCTTGATAGGGATGCTAGCTGGTCCTTATCTAGCTTCCTTTCAGCCTGCACAAATCGACAAATATACATTTATAAAGGAACAAATGAATGTTCACAATCTGATTGTTACACTGCTATTAGCACCTGAAGTTGCAGAAGTTTGGCTCCATACAATTGTTGGCCTTGTTCTTGAAACAAGGCACGTGGAACATCAACTTCAACCAACTAAACAGAGACCAAGGGGAAACTAGTTCAAACTTCTAGAATCATGGATAGAAGATGCAATAGAATTTCAAAAATTGAATTAAGCATATCATGTTAATGGTCTATTTCAAAAAAAAGATTTCAGAGCAAATGGATGACCTTCCCAAGCTGATCGAGGATTGCATTATCCGTGGCTTGTTCTATGGCTGTTTTCTCCAGTTCTTTACATCTTTCCAAAATATGTTCTCGGACCTGTAATAATCAAGAGTTATAATCACTATTGGATAACATGGAAAAGTAATTAACCATCAATTTGAAACGATGCAGTATAATTCAATGATACCAATTTCCAAAACTGGTCTACTTACTGACATATTTCCAAGCAGATTCATTTTGAAAAGCTGGCAATAAAGCAACGGAATACAAACCTCATCAATGGTGGTGCATCCTGGAAGGAGCTTTCCGGCAAGTGAATCATTTAATTCTGGTAACTCCCTGTAAAAGAGCTCTTTACAAACAACCTGTATAATACATTGGGAGTGAAAACCTAGGTATAGCTTGTGATTGGAGCTAAGGAAAAACATAATGGACACAAATTGATCTTTTAAGGTGGAAACGATAAAAGCATAAAATGATTGGATCCAAGACTGGAATGAACTTCTCAATATCCAAATGTACACTTGAAGTAACACTCACAGTGAACTGTGCACGGACACCTCTTAGGCTTTCTTGGGCATACGACTCTGGGAATCGAATAGGAAATGATCTAGTCTCACCAGGGCGAATCCCAATTAGAGAACCAAGAAATCCAGGAACAAGTTTATTATTTTCCTCAGTGTCCAAGTGGAAACCTGGAAACCATAGTGGAAACACTTGTCAGCATGGGAAAGAATACAGTATAGCATTCTGATCTTGAACAACTAGAGTACACATATCTTCTCAGTGTATATACCAACTAGTTCATTAAAAAAGTTACTGGCAAATAAATTGTAACAAGCAAAGCATTTGTCATGTGCGCCAGGCTGACTTCTGGGAATGGTACTGTAGCAGACTCGCACTGTAGCAGCGTGGTACTGTAGCGTTCCCGTTACTGTAGCAGATCCGCTACTGTAGACGCATGCAGCTAATTAGGATAAGGTTTGTTAGTAGTTAGGATAAAGATTTGTTAGGGTTTATTAGTAATTAAGAGTTAGACCTTAATTATAGCAGAGTAGTTCTTTAGGTGGTTAGGAAAGGAGGCTATTTAAGCAGATGTAATCGTGACAAGAAAAGCAAGCAATAAAAATTAACAATTATCTAGTCTACCTCAATTCTTTTAAATCTCATCCCTTTCACCATAGGGCGCAAAGAGGTAAAACCTCAGCCAGTTACCAATCCTACCTACGAGCTACGGAGCTAATTGCCTGCAGTCTTGAGCGCCGACGCCATTGACAACCTGATATCACGATCCAGACGATCCGCACCACCACCAGCCGCTGCTAAACCTGTCCACGCTGCTGGCGTCGCCACCATGTCGAGAGATGACGATCTCAAGACTCTCCTCACATCTATGATGAAGGAGCTCCAGAAAATCAAAGCCACAGTGCCCTCACTAGCCAACAAATCAGAGGTGAACACCCAAGCAATCTAACGCCTGGAACAAGGGCAAACCCAGCCAGCTCAAGGTTCCACCTCCAACACCACCACCGCCCGCACCGGGGAGCACCACAACGACAGACCACCCAAATTTCAGAAGATGGATTTTCCAAAGTATGATGGCAAGGGAGACCCGCTGCCCATCATAAAACGCTGTGAGTCCTATTTTGTCCAGCAACACATCACCGAAGAGGAGAAAGTGTGGATGGCATCATACAATCTGTTCGACACCGCACAACTCTGGTACATGCAAATCCAACAAGATGAAGGGACGCCCTCGTGGAAGCGCTTTGCGGAATTACTTAATCTCCGCTTTGGACCGCCCTTGCGCGCCAATCCACTGGGTAAACTAACAGCGTGCAAGCGCACCGGGACCGTGGAGGACTACCAGAACCGCTTTCAGGCCTTACTGCCTCGAGCCGGTCTCCTCACGGAAGAGCAGCGCGTACAACTGTTCACAGCAAGCCTTCAACCGCCTCTTAGCCTTGACGTCGAGATCTACAACCCGCAGCCTCTCGCCGTCGCCATGAGCCTAGCCCGGAGATTAGAACTCCGAGATCAATGTGTAGCTACAGCAGAAACTACGCCATCACTGGACCGAGGCAAAAGGCTGCTACCGAACCCAATGCCGCAGGCAAAGCCACAGCTGGCCCAAGCAGCACGGTTCCACTCTGCCGTGGTGACAGTGGAAGGCCGGCAGGCGATTCGACTCTCCACATCTGAGATGGAAGAATGCCGGCGATTAGGTCTATGCTATAACTGCAATGAGAAATTTGGGCACAGCCACAACAAGGTCTGCCAACGCCTCTTTCTCTGGAATTGGGAGATGAAGAAGACAGCTCGAGGACGAGCTGCTCGTCGAGGAGGGGAGAGATGTCATGTGCGCCAGGCTGACTTTTGGGCCTGGTACTGTAACAGATCCACTACTGTAGACACGCGCAGCTAATTAGGATAAGGTTTTGTTAGGGTTTGTTAGTAGTTAGGATAAAGATTTGTTAGGGTTTGTTAGTAGTTAAGAGTTAGACCTTAATTATAGCAGAGTACTTCTTTAGATGGTTAGGAAAAGAGGCTATTTAAGCAGATGTAATCGTGAGGAGAAAGGCAAAAAATAAGAATTACCAATTATCTAGTCTACCTCAATTCTTCTAAATCTTGTCCCCTTCACCATAGGGCGCAGAGGGGTAAAACCTCGACCAGTTACCAATCTCACCTACGAGCTACGCAGCCAAGGGCCTGCAGTCTTGGGCGCCGACGCCCTTTACAGCATTTCTCTTAGGCAATACAGTCGAACTTTTGATAGACAACATTAACCTTACTCTTTAGTTTTGAACTGTTGATATATGGCACTAGCATATCCCTTTAGTTATGAACTTTTAATACACAGCAGTTGCATATTCCTTTTATGAAATATGGAAGTCTTAATAAATTAAAGGGTGAAGAAGGAAAATAACATGGAAATCATATGGATGAAAAATCGACGAACCTGTACTCTCAGCTGACGAAATTTTTTCGCCTTTAGAGCCATCACTGTTAATATTTTCTGCAAATATATCTAGTACCACCAGGTCGCCTACCTACATTGTAAACAAAAATGGACGCTGTTACGATAACACAATATTTGATCATGCTACACGACTCTAGAGATCCATCTTTGTTGAAGCAAATAACTATTTTGTTAAAATAACTGATAGACATTTACAAGAAAACTAATACTCCTTAAATTGATGTTGTCGTTGACTTCTAACATCAACTTTAACTATTCGTCTTATTCAAAAAAGTTTGATAAATATCATATAGTTTGTTATAATTTACTTTTTTTTTTAAAGTTATTCGAATCACAACTTATTGTTTTTAGATTTGAATTAATTTTTTGAATAAGACGAATGGTCAAAGTTGATGTTAGAAGTCAACAGCGACAATAATTTAGGAACGGAGGGAGTATGTATCATTTCTGAAGGTGTAAGAAAATTAAATAAAATCCTGGACTCTGTAATTACATCTTTCCATCATGAAGAAAAAAGTGTGTGCAATTTTGGAAACATCATTCATAGACCAAATGATTTATGTCAAAAAAGGAGCACTGAAAATATCAGATCAACATAGAACAATATTAAATTTACTGTATTTAGAAATAAATCACAGGTGAATGACATGAAGATGCTGAATGGTATAGCGTATAGGCAGAACCACAGAACAAAAAGGACCAGCATTTCCCTTGAGAGAGAGACAGTGACAATGTGATATCTGACATATCCTGCAATCCAGAGTAGTCTTGTCCATGCTGGCTCATATTACAGTTTTCAGTTTACAACTGTTTAACTTGAATTTGATGGTCATAAGACTTCAGAGATATGTAGGTCTGATATGAATATGAATAAAAAACTATAGGCATAATAATAGTTGGTTGAACTAGTTTGCAAAAGGGGATGTACTTCAATGACAATAAGAGCCCTCTGTCACTGATACTAAAGGTGTCATTAATTAATATGTACTAGTATTACTACAATCAGAGAAGCCTTTTAGTTATTATATATTAAATTAACTATATCAGATTACCTGGAGGCCTCTGTCAGCCACTATTCTAAGTAATCCCAGAGCTTTATGACGACGCTTAAGCTCCGCCTCTGCTGCCTTTTCTGCATCAACAACATCATCTATTTCAACAACTACTTTGAGGTTCTTATATTTGTCTTCTGATAACCATCGAACTTCAGGAGTAACGTCCACAGCAACCTCATACCTGGGAAACATTTGGAATCGGTGAAACAAATATCTCAACACCACACCATATCAGCGTTGAACTCATTTAATGACAAAAATTCAAAATGTAAAATAAGAAGAAATCTAGGTGGTAGTACTGTCTACCTAAACACATCATCCACAGAAAAAGAATTTCTCATATCATCAAACTTAGTCAGGATGCGAACAGAATCTTCTAATGCCTTGTCTTCTACCTAAAAACATCAAAAGAAAGAGATTAGCTGGATAGATGTAGTAGTAAGTGAGCTACATTATCTCAAGAGGGTAAGAAGGAAAATCTTGGTTCGAAGAAATTCAGATTGCTTAACAGATCTAGAGAACTCTGCAGGACAAAAAAGTGCAAAAAGAGTATTTCTACTTAATTATTACTACCTCCGCCTCAAAATAAGTGCTCATAAGTCTGACCAATACTTTATATAGATTCGATTAACTTTAACAATATAAGCATTGTACTTTTATATTCATCATAAGAAATACTTTTATAATATATTACATATTTATATATATTAAAATGAATTTATATTTATAAAAAACATTGGTCAAAGACATGTTTGACTAAACCTAGTTGGACACTTATTCTGGAAGGGAGGTTGTATATACAGCTTCTGGAAGATGACCTTCTCACTTTGTCAGTTAAGAACAAATGAATATGGATGGACTGTAATGAATTCATCATTTTCCAACATTATTATAATCACTCTGATAAACATTGATATAACAAAAACATAGGTTATCAAAACTGCCTTTTGCTTTTCACAAGAAACAAGTTCACCATGACAACCATTAAAGTGGTGCTTCTCAAAACAAAATTTATACCGAGGACAATGCTTGTGGAAGTGTGCGTTTTAAGATAGCTTCAATTGTAGCATTCTGTACATGTTGTGGGCCCACATAGTTTATGAGAAGGCTTTCTGGAACTACCTTCCCTGGTCGAAATCCAGGAACCTGATAAAAAGCCATAACACGAAATTAGTAGGATTCTAGAATATCCTCAATTGTAGCAAGGGACAATATCCTTCTATGAAGAACACTGCAGTCACATCTCCATCTTACTTTGGAGTTCTATCTTTGAGTCTTTGGGTTGTGTACTTGAGTACCAAACTACTATTAGCAAATAAAAGTTTTACATAAATCGGCACAATCTGCAAACATAATTGACCAGTTTGCAATTTCTAACTGTAATAAGTCTGCTCGTGAAGATGAGGCTCAGTTTTTCATTACAATGTTGAACACTCGGCCACAAGACCACAAAAGAAAATACTCTCAGTTGTTACAAAGTGCATCAAGCATAAACGCATTCTGGATTACCTGCCCGCCTAGGCATTACATGGTAACTTTGACCACGCCTCCTAAACTTTGCAAACTAATCAACAGCATGGGTAAGCATTGTTTCGGAACTTAGTTTGGTATAAGGTTTCGCAAAGAGATGGTACCTTGAAACGCTTTGCATATTCTTGTAACGTGAGTTGGTAGCATTCATCAATGATCGAAGTAGGCACCTCCACACTGAACTTAACCTGCGAAGAATCACACCCGCTGCAGTAAGGATCAAGCACGAACTGCCCACAGTTAACTATAGTCACCTCCGTCGCGTACAAACGCGGGACAAGCAAATGAAGCCAGGATTGGTCTCCGGTTGACATGACCAATTACAATTACTGGGGAAAGAAGAAGAGGAGAGGCCGCGAGGCGGAGCTCACACTGGACCCGGGTTGCGGGGTCTCCTTGACGCGGACAGAGTCACCGCCCCCGGAGGCGGCCACTCTAGTCTCGACGGCGGCTAAGGCCACGGGGAGACGTCGCCGCGAGGTGGATGCGGCGGAAGTGGTTAGAGAGCAGGAGGAAAAGGCGAGCGACGAGTTGTTCCACGAGACTGAGACGGTACACGGCGAGGAGAAGCGGGTGCAAGGGCGCGGCGTGGAGGCCACTCCAGCAGCAGCGGTAGCGAGCTCCATGGCTGCAACTCGGAGGGAAGCGAATCAGCGCGGACAATACGGCGCGGGTGAGTCGGGGAGATGACGAGGCGAGGGGATTAGGATTTTAGGGGGAGATAAGAGTATAAAAAAGCAAACGTGGATATTTCGGTTTTATCAACTTTTTTCAATGCATTGTTTAATGTTTTAAAATGGATATTTACCATAAAATATAGGGACGTATTAATATGTGACTAAAAACATGATTCGCTTCCTCGATATGCAACCTCTATTACACCCCACGTGTCTACCTTCATTCTAAAATATAAATATTTTTAGGTTTAAATAAAATCAAATTTTTTTAATTTTTATCAATAATATCTAAAAAAATTACATGACTTTTAGTATTAAAAAATACATGACTTTTAATATAAAAATATAATTTTTATATGAAAGTTTATTTAATGATGAATCCAAAAAATATAATTTTTATACGATAAAATATTATTAATTATATATTATTAACAGTCAAATTGATAAAAGTTTGACTTTGACTAAAACTAAAAATGCTTATATTTTGTAACGGATGAGATGGAATATATACATAACATAAAAAGTCAACAGTGATAACAATTTAAAAATAAAAATAGTATAAATTAGAATTATTGTGCATCTCTCAAATATAATGGAAGGGTCATTTGCGTAACTGACCCTAGTTAAAAAGGTAATTGTATATTTGACCTTGTTTTTTATTTTGCATATTTGATCCTAGTTATTTAAAATAAACAATAAGATTGATCCTATTTCGTTATCTTCACTTGATGCTGTTAAGGCATATATAAAAAAAGATATTTTTGCCCCTTTTACTATTTATCCTATTCTTCATTTATTTTACACAATTCATTTGTTTTAAGAAAAAAAATCTTATAGCATAAAGAAAAATTCATCAATAATTAAATGTATTTTGAATGTAATTTAAGTAAAAATTTGAATGTTTTGACAATATTTCGAATATACTTTATTTTTCAAAATTTTAATAGCAAGGGTAGTTCTGTCCTTCTCCTATGTTCTACATTATCTATTGATTTTTTCTATTTTCTTAAATCATTAATAAATTTTGCTGCTGACGATGTTATAAATCAAGGTCAAATGTCAGTTTCACTTTGAAAAAACAGGTCAAATGCGCTAACCCTAAAAACTAGAGTCAAACATACAATTAGCTTGTTAATTTGGATCACTGATGCAATTGTCTCTAGTTGGATTTGCTAATTATAACGTAGTCTTTAGGAATCTATGACAAAGCAAAGATATAGGTATTTACTTCAGCGCACATCTCTTGGCTTGGGACTCTTAACACCATGTTCGTGGATATTAGCTTTACTTTTGATCCAAGGTTACATGGTGTCAAGTATGAATGGCAGGATGTTTTGATTATTTTCAGTAATTTCATAGATTTTCCCACGATTAAAATGGATGCCTCGAAAAAGATTCTTTACTTAGTAAATATAAGATGGGTTCGAAAAGATGATGATATTTCATTAAATCTATGGTGACAGCCATTGGCGTTACGGTGGAACACAGGAAACAACACGTACGTCGATATCAGCTCATATGAATAGAGACTAGGTCATTAGCTAATAGTTCAATTCTGATCATCCTGTCCACCAGGCAAATTAATCGATGTTTACCAAGTGAGATCCATGAATGTAAGTAAATTATTAGCATTACACATCGGAGATGGGATAGACAAAATTGTTGGCGCATAATCACGGACGACAGCGTTTACCTAGCTTTCTTCAGATAGTGTCGCGTATCCCTTGTCCTTCGATGTCCCCAAAGGTTTGAGGGGCTGATAAATACCTCATGCAATTTTGCACTTTCATCAGCGTGAAGCACTACGTACCATGGCGTCGCCTCATCTTCACCTGTGGCGCTTCATCTTGTGCGGCTTCCTTTTCATTGCTCTTGGAAGCAATGAGCACAACTTTGCTGTTGCTTCACGAGGTAGGATATCTTACAAAATTTCATTTCACGTTCAAAAACATCACAATTTATACTTCGTTTCCATAATGTTTTCCAGCGTCCGTGCCGCTGGTGCACCGGCACG
>BCLF01000035.1:2277581-2296078 GCA_001602275.1 Zoysia japonica
ACTTCCACAAAACCCCGAACTTTCACTCTCACGTGTCCACGAATCCCCGAACTTCCACAAAACCACGAACTTTCACTCTCACGTGTCCACGAATCCCCGATCTTTCACTTTCACGTGTCCACGGACACGTCACAGTTCACGTGTCCACGGACACGGTCACAATCCACGTGTCCACGGACACGATCACAGCTCACATGTTCACGTGTCCACGAACACGTCACAGAACTCTGTGTCCACGGAGAAATCCCCGATTCTAGACACCCGTGTGTCCAGGGGCCGTGGACACAGGCCGAACCACGTGTCCACATGATTTTTCCTCGATTCTGGACACGCAGGTGTCTAGAGGCCGTGGACACAGGCCGATCCATGTGTCCATGCAGCCTTTGCCAGTTTTCGGTCACAGACTAGCTGGCAACATCACCACGAAGTTCGTCCCCTATTTCACGCCTGCACACACACACCCGACAACTGTGGACATATGTCGGGTAGCGTGTCCATGGGAGAGATTTCCTGTTTTCCATCGTGAATACCTTGTTCGCCTACCGCTACACCTTAACTAAGTTTTCAGTAATCTTGGTGCCATTGGAACCATTGTCTCGAGCTCCACCACATCGAATCATCCAAACCTCAGCCAACATCCGCTCTTGCTGGTTTGCTTTATTAGTAAGTTCTTCGCTGAGTTTAATCGTTGTTCCTTCCTTTGGTTTTATTGTTGTTAGTGCAAGTCTTTAACTATGATGCATTCTAAGCATAGATTTATACTAGCTAGGGCACGCCACAGCATAGCATAACCTCATTATTTAGCACAAATTAGCACGTGCACCATGTTAGCACTAAATAACCTAACTTAAAATTAGGATTATAGAATTAATAGTTAAACACTAATAACAGAGTGCTAGGAAGTAAGTAAACACTTTAGTTAGCAGCCCATAAGCAACCTGCCATGCAGTCACCCATGTAAGGGTACCTTTTAGCGCTTGTGCCACTTGTCAGTTAGTAATTTAATTATATAAAATAAGTTAGGTAATTAACTATTAAGCACCTAAAGTAGTACATTCATATAGGTATAAACTAAATAACTAACAGTAGCAATATACCCATCACCACATCACAGTTAATGCCATTTATGTAGTGTAGGTGTTCATTTGTATAGTAAAATCAAGAAATATTCACTAGAAAGCCCGTGCAATATATTGGCATACACTAGTGCTCGTGCCACCTATTAGCACAAACGATATAATTATTTAGTCAATAGCTCTAAATTAAGGTATGCACAAAATGACATAAACTACACACTGCGTTCCCGCTCGTACTAGCGAGAATGCATGTTAACCCTTCACTGAACCTTTCTCTAAGTCAATGGGCACCGCAACCTACATGACTTGCCCTAAGTTTTCCTCGTGGTGTTATCTGGTTCTTAGTTGGAGTTCTTTGGATTTTATCGCTCCTTCTTGAGTTGTGTTTCTTTCGCAGTAGTTTTATTAGGCTTTTCCTTCGCATAGATAACGCTGAGTGTAAGGAAGAGTCAAGCCTCAAGAGGGACCAGAAGGTCTACGTATGAAGAGAAGCTCGTAGATTGGGCGCGAAGCTAGAGATTGAATATTGAGATCTTGAAGAAGAAGCTTTCAACCTCAAGCTTGAAGATTAAGGAATTTGCAGGCAAGCTCTAACCTCATATTGGAACCTATAATTTGCTAATGTTCCAATAGTGCCTATTTATTCTGCTATGCATAATATTTTGGTTTGAAACATTGTGTTAGTCAGAATCCTACTTGTTCTTAGGTATTTATATTTATGTCAGTAACTTGCTGTATAGATATGAATACTTTCCTTGAAAACCATTGACGAAGTGTCCTTGATAGCCATAGGGATTCCGTTACTAGATAGTTTTACGGAACGGATATTACCTTGTACTAGATCTGCTTATGACCCCATTTACGGTGCTCCGCACCGCCGCACCATATACCATTAATTTGCAAAATGAGTTGAAAGAGTTTGGTGGTGTGAGTACAAATAAAAGGGGGCGGAATTAGAACAACTGGTGCTAGGTGAAGAGAGGATGTTTCTGGCCGTGGGGTGGGGCTCACCTGAGGTGATGGTGATAGGTGTGTAGGCTTCACTGTGGTCCACCTGCCGTGGACGAGACCGCCATCCCTACCATATAAGGACCGGTTCGTTAGCCCTCGACTTGGTAATTCCCGTGCAACCACAGAACCTGTACATTTTGGGCAGGACTTATTCCCTCTACGTATTCTTTCCACATCGAATCACTGGGGGGTCGGTAGTGAAGACATAAGGGAACAGGAGAAGGGCGTGAAATAACTCGCTGCCTGGCCTTTGACGGTAATTACTCGCGTCACGGGAGCGTAAGCCCGCGGATATTGCCCCTGGTTTGGTAATACCCGGGGATTGGAGGGGACCAGGAAAAGGCGTGAATGTGGTGGATATTCACGACCCGGCTCCGGGAATGTACCGACGCGTCATCAACGGCCTGGAAAACCCCGAGGGATGGCCCCTGTTTGCACCTTGGGTGGAATCTGCAGAAAACTGCGTAGATGAGGGATAGGCGTTATGCAACTCTAATGATCAGGAGTAGCATAACCTGTGGGTACAGTGTACAACCTCTGCAGAGTTAAAAATCCTTCCGGATAGGCCGTTGTCACGGTATTGACATGCTACTGTTCGGGCGCCCTACGATTATATTTTCTATACTGCCTTGAAGTGTGAGTGGGTGTAGCCACCCGTGCTTTGGAAAGTGTCTGGAGGGGATAGTGGAGGCCCTTCCAGTTAAAAATTAGGGAACTGACAGGAACGGTTTGTACTCGCCCAGGTCCAACTTATTAATATATGGATAATAAATGCTTTCACTCCCTTTTAAAATCTTTTGTAGTGAACCTTGCATAAAACTAGCTTTTTGCAACATGGACCTTGCTGCCTCATCCTTGCTACAACCAATGTGCATCTGTATTTATACCTTTGCTTAGTGTTGGAGCTTGCTGAGTACCTTATGTACTCACCCGCCTGCATTTGTGGTTTTAAGCAGTGAGGATCGCGTAGATATTGTGCTGGTTTCGTTCTGCTTTCCAAGTCTGCTTGTGGATTTGGGCCTTGGTGTTCGCTGCCTGCTCTGCTTTTAGTTGGTCAACCGGTGTAGGATTGTAGAGATCCTCATGGTGTGGCACTAAAAGTCCTGTCTCAGGTTAGTTTTTCCTTTCGAAGTATGCTTTCGATATACATTCTGTTGTGTTGTGCGTATCAGCTACTGATCCAGGGACTGATACGTGTATCACAGTGCATCTCGGAAACAGGGTGCGCTACAAATGCACACAAGACTGGTCAAGTCAATTACACTTCTCTTGCTGAACTTTCAGAAAACGAAGAAGTACTTGCGGGTTCCATACATGACCATTCTGTGTTAGTACTTTTGATTCTAGTGCCACAC
The DNA here is from genome assembly GCA_001602275.1 of Zoysia japonica. Lineage (NCBI taxonomy): Eukaryota > Viridiplantae > Streptophyta > Magnoliopsida > Poales > Poaceae > Zoysia > Zoysia japonica. Next base: position 2,281,024 of record BCLF01000035.1, read on the forward strand.
ATAATTTTATAAGTCTGGCGTGTGTAGAAAGGTGTCATCTAACCACCGCCCCTATGAGGACACCCTATGTTATTATCTCTCCGGGTGGAAGGATAATTGCAACTCATGAAACCCGTTTCACACCTATTAACCTGGGAGGAAAAATCTATAGATCCCCATTTATAATCTTGAAGGGTCAAGAGATAGATATTATTTATGGAATGAGTTGGATGAAAGATCATAGCACAATCTTGCATATAGCTCCTCGGGAGGTTCACTTGAATTCATCTCTTCATGGTCCAATGATCCTCCAATTGTCCTCTCCCAAACATACCACATCTTTGCTCTACCATGTGACCGGTCAAAGTTTGGAGAAGATTCCTATAGTATGTGAATATCCGGATGTCTTCCCCGAAGATTTGCCGGGTATGCCTCCTGATCGCGATGTAGAATTCCAGATTGACCTCCAACCTGGAACCGCTCCTATCTTCAGAAGGCCTTATAAAATGGCTCCAAATGAGTTGGCTGAGTTGAAGGTGCAATTGAAAGAGCTTATAGACAAGGGTTTCATTCGTCCTAGCTCATCTCCATGGGGATGTTCTGCTCTTTTTGTGAAGAAGAAGGACGAGTCTCTGAGGCTACGTGTGGATTATCGACCGTTAAATGCGGTTACCATCAAGAACAAATATCCACTGCCTCGCATTGATATATTATTTGATCAATTAGTTGGTGCCAAGGTTTTCTCGAAGATTGATCTTCGTTCTGGCTACCACCAAATTAAAATATGTGCTGAAGACATACCAAAAACCGATTTCTCTAGGAGGTACGGTCTATATGAATACCTTGTTATGTCTTTTGGACTAACAAATGCTCCAGCTTATTTCATGTATTTAATGAACTCGGTATTCATGCCGGAGCTGGTCAAATTTCATATACTGTAAGTCTGAAGAAGAGCATGCTGAACATCTTCGCATCGTACTTCAACGGCTGAGAGATCATAAATTGTATGCCAAATTCAGCAAGTGCGAGTTTTGGCTGAAAGAAGTGCCTTTCCTTGGTCATGTTGTATCCGCGGAAGGCATTGCCGTTGATCCAAGCAAGGTGCAAGACGTGTTGAATTGGAAACCTCCTACATCGGTCACTGAAGTCCGTAGCTTTCTTGGACTTGCCGGATATTATCGGAGGTTCATTCCTAATTTTTCTAAGATTACCAAGCCAATGACCGAGCTGCGAAAGAAGGGCATCAAATTTGTCTGGGATAGTGCTTGTGAAGAAGCTTTCCAAACTCTTAAAGAAGCACTTGACCACCGCACCTGTTTTAGCCCAACCCGACATCACCAAACCCTTCGATGTGTACTATGATGCTTCTAGTACGGGTCTTGGATGCGTCTTGATGCAAGAAGGCCGTGTAATAGCTTACGTTTCAAGACAACTTCGATGTCATGAGCAAAATTATCCTACTCATGATCTAGAATTGGCATCTGTGGTTCTAGCCTTGAAGATATGGAGACACTACCTCTTTAGGAATCTTGTGCATCTTTACACTGATCACAAGAGTTTGAAATATATCTTCACTCAGCAAGATCTGAATATGAGGCAAAGAAGATGGCTAGAGCTTATCAAAGATTATGAGTTGGAGATCCACTATCATCCTGGCAAAGCCAATGTGGTTGCCGATGCTTTGAATTGCAAATCTTACTGTCACAACTGTCGAGTTTCAGCAATGTCACCTTCTCTCGAAGCGGAACCAAGCGTCTGAATTATGCCTCATGGGGCTCTGTATAATCTTGCCCTTGTTCCGACACTTAGGGAAGAGATAATTGAGGCTCAACGAAAAGATGCAGGTATATTGCATATCAAAGAGAGACTCAAGAATGAAGAATCAACGCCATTTAAGGCGGATGATGAGGGTACCTTATGATTCAACAATCGTATTGTGGTACCTAAAAATCATGAGCTACGTAAGAAGATCAAGGATGAGGCTCATCTGTCCAAATACTCCATTCATCCCGGGAGTAATAAGATGTACCATGATCTCCGAAAGAAGTTTTGGTGGACGAGAATGAAGAGAGAAATTACCAAATATGTGTTCGAGTGTGACACTTGCCGGAAGGTCAAAGCGGATCATCTACGCTCAGCGGGTCCTCTCCAACCTCTGAGTATTCCAAATTGGAAGTGGGAAGACATAAGTATGGACTTCATTGTTGGACTTCCACTTACTTTTCAAAAACATGACTCTATTTGGGTCATTGTGGACCGCTTGACAAAATCAGCTCACTTTGTCCCGGTAAACAGTCACTACAATGCCAAGAAGTATGCTGAGTTGTACATATCTCGTATTCTTTGTCTGCACAGGGTACCCAAGACCATTGTGTCGGATAGAGGAAGCTCATTTGTCTCTCGCTTTTGAGAACAACTGCATATTAGCTTGGATACCAAGCTAATTCGAAGCTTTGCTTATCATCCTCAATATGATGGTCAAACCGAGCGTGTCAATCAAATCTTGGAAGACATGCTTCGGTCAAGTGTTCTCACAAGTGGCAAGAATTGGGATGAATATTTGCCGTTTGCAGAGTTCGCCTACAATAATAGCTACCAAGAGAACATAAAAATGTCACCTTTTGAAGCTCTATATGGTCGCTTATGTCGAACTCCTTTAAATTGGTCTGAAACTGGGGAATGAGTGAATTTCGGATCGGATTTAGTAGCTCAAGCTGAAGAGAAAGTTCGTACATTCAAGCGAACTTAAAGGCCGCTAAATCTCGTCAGAAAAGTTATGTCGATAAAAGGCGTCGCCCCTTGGAATTCCAAATAGGTAATCATGTCTACCTAAAAGTATCACCTACCAAAGGTGTGCAACGCTTTGAGATTAGAGGAAAATTGGCTATCAGATATATTGGTCCATTTCAAGTCTTGGAGAAATGTGGCACTGTCGCTTATCGACTGGATTTGCCATCTCAATTATCGGGAGTTCATAATACCTTTCATGTCTCACAACTCAAGAAATGCTTGAAGCTACCTCAAGATGTTGTGATTTTGGAGATCGATCAAGTGCAAGAAGATCTCACTTATTCTGAATATCCGATTGACATTGTTGATCACAAAGATCGAGTCACTCGCCACAAGACCACTAAATTCTACAAAGTTTAATAGAGTAATCATTCCAAGGATGAAGCTACATGGAAAACAAAAGAATATCTCTAATCAAATTTTTCGGAGTTTCTTTCATCCCTGTAAGTAACCCCTCCCGCTACTCCCTCTTTCTTTCTAAATCTCGGGACGAGATTTCTTTAAGGGGGAGGGCTGTAACACTTTGTGTTTACGAATATTAAGACTACTTCATTCGAATTTAAAATTCCCGAAAATCCGAGCTCGAAGGAATTTAAACCCTGTTTCAAATTGGTCCCAAATTTAAGTTTGAAATTTAAAATGTAAGTTCAAAATTTTCAATGAAATATTGTGAAACAAAAGTCTCTCTTGAAAGTTCTTGCAACCACTTGAATTTTAGAGGTATTCGAAGAATTTTTATTTGAGGTTTAAAAGTCCCAAATAATTTATTTTCTTTTACAAGCTAACCTGTCTTCAAAATTAAATATCGTTTTAATTATATCAATTTTGAACTTGTGCCCAAAATAAAAGTTGTTCATCCTTACACTTTTTATCACCTTACCAAGTTTCAGAATTTTTAGAGCTCGGGAAGTAGGGGATTCAAGCAAAAACAAAGAGCTGTTTGGAAAATACCAGAAAATCTAGAAAATGGAAAAGGGGGCGGACCCCGTCTGTCGGCGCCACTGTTGGGCCACCCCCAACCTCAAGGCGCTAGCGCGCCCTCCGCGCCAAACGCGCGAGGTCACCGTTCTGGACAGGTGCCCTCTCCGCGTCTCGGCCTCGCATGCCAGAGGACACGCCTCTACCCCCGTGTCCCATACCCCGTTCGCCTCACTCTCCTCTATCCTTCTTCCTTTTCCATTCCAGAGGAGAACGCCATTGACGCCCTTCGCCTGAGCTCGGTGCTCCAACCACCACAGCACGCCCCTAGCTCCCAAACTGTGCAGATCGCGACCTCTCTGTGCCCTCTTGCAAATCCCCTAGTTTCCCGAAGTTTTCCCCGTCGTTTGGCTGCGGATTTTGGAGTTTTTACTCAATCTCGGGTTTCAGGACCTCCAGGCATTCCTCACTGAAATCCACCATACTTCGGTGAGAATCCCTCGACTCTGAGCCAGTACCACCTTCCTTCCTCCCTAGCGCAGCTCCTGGCACAAGAATCAACCAATTTGGTACCCAGATGTGCAGGGAATCGACTTTTCTTCACCGCCGTTCTTCGAGAACTTCCCCCATCACCTGTGACAACCCCCTTCCAGCGAGTTTCGACGCCAATAGGCCCTGCGTCGGTGTTCTTTACGTCGCGAGGAATCTGTAAGAGGAAACGGAATCAAGTTTCTACCACCGAACTACCAGAAAAAGCCTCGCCGAACCTTGCGTCGCGCCGCCCCTCGCCGCCGGCCATCTTCTGTTGAGAACCTACCCTTGGCGACCTCTCCACTGAACTCAGTGCGTCGAGGGCATCGTTTGAGTGCAAGAACACGTCGGTTTAACCGCCGAGTGGCCAACTCCAACGAGCAACCGCCGGGTCCTGGAGCTTGCCCAGGATCAAATGTGGCCACGGCCGGATCTTTTGTGGCGACCATGTGGTCTTCCGTGTGGCCTCAGCCCTTTTTCAATACTTTAAAACTTAGAAAATTCGCTAGAAATTGTAGAAAACTCAGAAAAATACAAATAAAATACCATTGGAATCCTCTCATCATGTAGAATATTGTAGAACTTCTAAAATTGCATTTTCTACATTAGAATTAATTCTAATAATTAAATAAAGTACCTTGCACATACATGCATATTATTATTTTTCTTGCATATTAAAAATGAGAAAAATGCATAATTATGTTCTATTAATTAATATATGTCATCTTAGAGTTACTTAGAATTTATATATAAGTTTATACACTTATATATTATTTATAAATAATTTATTACTCTTAGATACGGATTAATTCATTAGAAATTCATAATATTGCAATAAAGTATAAAATTTGTCCAGAAATTTGTTTATATCTTTATTAATATTTTGAACAACTAAAATTTTGATTTATGCCTTCAAGTACCATATTAAAAAATTTAGAAGTAATCTTCCCTTTTATAAACTATTTAGTGTAGTATAGGAATTTATTTCAGAAATCTTTTCATTAGGTGCATAACTAATCGCACATGCATATCACTTCACACATTTATGAAACATCGTGGAAGACCAAGATCTAGCGCTGATCGCTCCGAAGTCGTCCGTCGCTAAAGACCTTCCTCTTGTTTGTGCTAACTCTCAGCAAACCGAAGGCAAGCCTCGGTGCATTAACCCTGTTTTAAAATTTTGTTTTATCACTATGTGTTGTAGAGCTAATATACTGTGCATTAAGTTGTAGGAGTTGTTTGAAATCCTAAAATGCATAATAGTGCCAATTACCCCTATTGAGTATATATCGGTACAGGTAACTCGATGCAGAGCTAGGCTATGAGTTCTAGTAAACAGTAGAAGTCGAGTGAATGAGAAACCTCACTCGCGAGATTATAGAATTTTATACCACACTTGAATAAACCTGAGACCGAGCGAGGATAGAGTATAGGAGGGATTGAGAAGGCTGGGCCTTCGCGGTGGTAGCTCCATCTGTGTCGGTTAAAAACCGATTTGAGTGTGACCCTGTTGAGCAAGTTTGAACAGTACCGAATGCATACTGGGGACATGGAACCAAGAAAACTGATGTAGCAAAACGCCGTAGTGGTTAGACGACCTCCACCCCTCTTTTGGCGGCGGCGGAGGAGAGCCTTGTGTCTAACCATAGATATGTCCTACGTGGTGATCGAATGGAGGACCCTGTGCTCGGGAGATGTGCGCCTGTTCGGACCGGCCCAATGGGTTGAGCGAAAGGTAGCCACGTGCGGCTTTCGGGAAGCGCGTACGCGTCGTGTACTTCGTGTTTTCCCAGCTGGTGTAAATCGATTATAATCGCTGCCCCTCACAGTAACGAGTACCACTTGTTCACTGCGTCATGTCGTAGTAACAACTGGACTAATAATAATGATAATATGTTTTGTTTGCTTAGTTATAGGCAATTGTTTGGCAACCATGATTGTTGTAGATGATAGTGCAAATTAAATTTATTTTTCCTTGTACTTAATTTACTGCTAAAACTTGAAAGTAAAGATCCATTATTAGTGCTATGTTTTATGTAAATGGTCATCCCTGTGAGTCAGCCCCTCATTCATAGGAGTCGGCTGTAGTTGACCATTTTGACGGGTAAGACTTGCTGAGTAATTAATACTTACGGTTTGTTGTTTCCCTATTTATTGTGTGTAGCTCTCCCTACAGGTAGCTGGTGTAGCTGTTGCGGCCAAGGAGTGTGGAAAGGTGAGACTCCTGCGAACTGGTCCTGTGAACCGGTTCCCTCCTCACCAAACTCCGGTCACGAGGAGTGAAGCATGTCTTAGGGAAAGATATGTTTCATAGTAGAAAACCGTTGTATCTCTTCTATGTCACTTCTGATATGTTTTAAACTTATCTCTTTTAAAACTACTTGAACTTTATTGTAAGACTTAATCGGTTTTCTATTTATATTATCACTCGTGTTGTACTATTTAGGTATTGTTGCTCAATATCACCCGAGATCGATCTTAGGCGAGCCGTCCAGTGTTTTGGGACGGTTCTACCACAAAATGACTTTTTTTTAACCGGAGGGAGTATTGGTTGTGATGGATTACACTGTACTCCAAAAATTTCTAACTGATCCTCTACAAATGCTGCAATGATGGATAGTGAAATTGCTTCCTTGAAACATAGCATTCCCATTATTACTGAGATAGAGGTAAACTACCAGTTCTAATGTCAATAAATACTCTGACAAAATGAGACTGAAAGAACTGAAAGAACGAGTAATTTGTGCCTGCTTCATTAATTCGTCATCTCACGGCTAGGAACCCGTGTTCTGGAATCTTCCTTCCCAAGACCCGCAATCCACCATCTGTTGGTCTGATTACTGCCTACAAAACCCAAAGCGGCAACGGCAAGACCGCACTCCCCCAGTCACACCAACCAAACCACCACGCGCTCTCTGAAAATCGCCCGTGTCCGCGCTCTCTGCTCGAAGCGCGAAGCAACCAGCCCTCCCAATGGCGGCGCTGTGGCGGTGGATGCTCCTCGGCCGCGTCCTCCGCGTATGCCCCGGTGTCATGGGCTCGGACGCGGACTTCTCCTTCCCCTTCGCTGAGCCTCCGAGCGTCACCGTCATCACCGCGACCCCACGCGTGCACCCCGATCCCCGGTACCCTGATAGGCACCCCTATGTCCTCGTCGCCAACCGCGCTGGCCTCCTCGTCCACTTCTCCGTCCCGCCGTTCCACGGCGTGCAACTCGATGTCCCACCCCAGGAGAGCAAGCTCGTCCTGGTGCGCAACTTCGACCAGGCGTGTGTAGAGAATAATCCTTGCTTGCCTAAAATTAGTGATTTACTTTTCTTAGTTTGACTAGCTATGTTTAGGCAATTAGCGATTGTGTGATCGGCCTGATTGGAAGGCCATTATTTCTTACCTTGTAATCTTCTATATAAGCAAAGGAATAGACACCTAAAACGTAGCCAATTCTGCAGCAACAAACAAGACCGTGTGCCTCTGTGTTCATGTGAGTTTCGTGTGTGTTTTGGCCGTGATCTCGCCAGCAGCGTGGGAGTTGCTTCTCCGGCGAGGTTCTAACAAGTGGCATCGGAGCCAGGTTCGTCCAAGGCCTGAAGATGTCGGGGAAGAAGGCCGGCGACAGCACCTCGGCGGAGAGCGTCGTGATCCAACGGGTGATTCGTGAGGTGGGTAGCGGGAGTAGCTACCCCGTTCTCACCAAGACCAATTACTATGATTGGGCGCTCGTGATGAAGTGAAGTTGAAGGTTAGAGCCCTCTGGAGCGTCATCGAGGATGGCCGAGCCGATGCGCAAGAGGAGATGATGGCGCTCGACGCCTTGTGCGGTGCAGTACCACCGGAGATGGTGCCGTCGATCGCCAAGAAGGAGACGGCCAAGGAGGCGTGGGACGCGATCGCGACCATGAGAGTCAGGGACGATCGCGTGAAGAAATCAACGGCGTAGCAGCTGCGCCAGAAGTTCGATCTCGCCATGTTTGATGACGGTGAGACCGTCGAGGACTACGCGCTGCGCCTAGAAGGCATGGCAGCGCACCTCACCACGCTTGACGCGGAGGTGAAGGAAGCTGAGATCGTGGCGAAGATCCTGCGCAGCCTGCCGCCTCGCTTCAAGCAGATCGCAATCGCGATCAAGACGCTGCTCGACATCTCGACCATGTCGGTCGCCGATCTTACAGGGCGGCTGAAGGAGGCGGAGGAGGCGTTCAAGGAAGCGCCGACATCGCTGCAGCACGAAGGGAAGCTGTACCTCACGGAGGAGGAATGGGATGCGCGGCGGAAGAAGCGCGAGGCGGAGAACAACTCCGGCGGCGGCGCAAGAGGCGGCGACTTGGGCAAAGCAGGAGGCAGGCGCGGACGCGGACGCGGGAGCGGCAGCTCGTCTGGTGGGCCATCAAATTCAAACAAGCCCACCGGCGACGAATGCCGGTGGTGCGGGAAGCTGGGCCACTGGGCTCGCGAGTGCCGCTCGAAGCCCAAAAGGGAGCAGACCCACGTGACGTAGGATGAAGAGGAGGCCTCGCTCCTGTTTGTGAAGTTGTCCCCAACTCTATCCACAACGCCGCCGGCGAAATCCCCAAGCGCATCGCCGGCTAGGTCGCTGACACCTCCCCCATCAGAGGAGATTCCACTCTCACGGGCCCATGTGGTACCGCAGGGAGTAGAGCAGCAGCAGGACGGCAGCGGATTTGTGGCGGCGTCCACAGGATCCGCTGTCCAGATCGAGATCTGGGAGGAGAAGGTGTTCGCCCACCTTGAGGATGAGAAGGAGCGCGACGTCGGGACCTGGGTCCTGGACTCCGGAGTGACGAACCACATGTCCGGGTCTCGGGTGGCGTTCATGAAGCTCGACACGGCGGTGCTCGGCACCGTACGCTTCGGCGACGACTCGGTGGCACGGATCGAGGGCCGGGGGACCGTCGTGTTCGTCTGCAAGAATGCCGAGCTTCGGTCGCTCTCCGGGGTCTACTACATCCCCCGGCTGACGACCAACATCGTGAGCCTCGGGCAACTTGACGAGGTTGGCTACAAGATCGACATCCACTACGGCGTGATGACGATCAGGGAGCCCGGCGGTAGGCTTCTGGTGAAGGTGAAGCGCGAGGTGAACCGGCTGTATCTGCTCCACATCAAGATCGCACAACCAACCTGTTTGGCGGTGCGTGGCCGCGGCAACGAGGTGGTGTGGCGTTGGCATGAGCGCTTCGGCCATGTGAACATGGCGGCGCTGAGGAAGCTGGCGCGGGAGGAGCTGGTGCGCGGACTGCCGGAGATCGGGCAGGTCGACCAGCTATGCGAGGCGTGCCAGACCGGCAAGCAGAGGAGAACCTCGTTCCCGACGCAGGCGGAGTACCGGGCGGAGCAGCGCCTAGAGCTGGTGCACGGTGATCTGTGCGGACCGATCATGCCGGCGACGCCCAGAGGTAACAAGTACTTCCTGTTGTTGGTCGACGACCTCGCCAGATACATGTGGGTTGCCGCGATCCCCTCCAAGGATCGTGCCGCGGCTGCTATATCAAGGACATCCAGATGCTGGTGGAGAGCGAGTCTGGCGTCAAGATGAAGGGCCTCCGGACTGACCACGGTGGCGAGTTCACCGCGATCGAGTTCGCGATGTACTGTGCGGCCGAGGGCGTGCATCGTCAGCACACCGCACCTTACAGCCCGCAGCAGAACGGCGTCGTCGAGCGCTGGAACGGCACAGTGGTGGCCACGGCGAGGAGCATGCTCAAGGCGAAGGGGCTCCCCGGCTGGTTTTGGGGTGATGCGGTGGCGACCGCCATGTACATCCTGAACCGGTGCCCGACAAAGAGCGTGGACGGCATGACGCCATTCGAGGCGTGGCACGGGAAGAAGCCGGCGGTGCACCACCTGAAGACATTCGGCTGCATCGTCTACGTCCGGAACACGACGCCACATCTGAAGAAGCTTGACGACCGCGGCCACAAGATGATCTTCATCGGCTATGAGCATGGCTCCAAGGCGTATCGCGCGTACGACCCGGTCACGAAGCGCGTCCGCGTGACGCGCGACGTGGTGTTCAACGAGCAAGCCCAGTGGGACTGGGGCACCGGCGGCGACGACAGCGAGCCGAGCGGTGGCAACGACGTGTGCACGGTGGAGTACACCACTGTTGGACAGGCCGCGCCAGACGGCGATGACGCCGTCGAGGCGCCTGCAGGAGGAACGCCGGGAGAGCAGCCACCGCATCTTGGCATGGCTGGTGGCGAGGAGGAGCCCGATTAGCCAAGCAGCGTCGACGACGACAACCTCGATGCCGACCACAACGAAGATGCACCTCTCCGGTACCGCAGCAAAAACGACATCGTCCGGCAGGCTAGCTTCGCACCAAGCGCGCTCATTGCAGAGGAGCTGCACGCGGTGTGCGCTGATGAGCCTGCCTCATTCGCTGAGGCGGAGCGGAGCCCTAGTTGGAGAAAGACGATGGTGGAAGAGATGGAGTCCATCGAGGAGAATGGCACATGGTGCCTCGCCGACCTCCCACCCGGCCGCAAGGCAATCGGCGTGAAGTGAGTGTTCAAGGTGAAGAGGGACGAGCACGGGGTGGTGTCCAAGCACAAGGCACGCCTTGTGGTGAAGGGCTACGCACAGCAGCATGGCATCGACTACGACGAGGTGTTTGCGCCGGTGGCCAGGCTCGACTCGATGCACCTGCTTATCGCCCTCGCGGCGCACGAGGGGTGGGAGGTGCACCACATGGACATAAAGTCAGCGTTCTTGAACCGCGACCTGCAGGAGGAGGTCTACGTCGAGCAACCGACCGGCTTTGTCATTGCCAGGAAGGAGCACAAGGTGCTCAAGCTGAGGAAGGCGCTGTACGGACTACATCAAGCGCCGTGCGCCTGGAACGCGAAGCTGCACGATACGCTGCTGTCGCTCGGCTTCGAGAGGTGCCCATCTGAGGCGGCAATCTACGTCAAGCGAAGCGGCGATGCGCAGCTGGTGGTCGGTGTGTACGTCGACAACCTGGTGATCACCTGCGCCAGCTGCAGCGTCATCAAGCTCTTCAAGAAGGAGATGAGCAGCGCGTTCAAGATGAGTGATCTCGGTCTGCTTCGCTACTACCTCGGCATTGAAGTGAAGCAGGGACCGAGTGGGATCTCACTCAGCCAAGGAGCATATGCCACCAAGATTCTGGAGAAGTGGGGCATGGCAGAGTGCAATCCCAGTCAAGTGCCAATGGAACCGCGGCTGAAGCTTAGCAAGCTGAGCACAAAGCCGCCGGTGGACGTGACTGAGTACCGGAGTCTCGTCGGGAGCCTCAGGTACTTAGTGAACACTCGACCTGATCTTGCATTTGCTGTTGGGTATGTCAGTCGGTTTCTGGAGGAGCCACGCGAGGATCATCTTGCAGCTGTGAAGCATATCCTGCGTTATGTGGCGGGAACCAAGGATTGGGGACTCTGGTTTGGCAGGAGGAAGGAGAAGCAGGCTCAGCTGATAGGGTTCAGCGATAGTGATTACGCAGGAGATGTCGATGCTAGGAAAAGCACGACAGGAGTGATCTTCTTCCTCACCGGCAGTCCAATTACCTGGCAATCCAAGAAGCAGAAGGTCGTGGCGCAATCCAGCTGTGAAGCAGAGTATATTGCAGCTGCGAATGCGACATGTGAAGCATTGTGGCTCACTCGGGTAGTAGCAGAGGTGAAAGGGAAGAAGCCGAGTGTGCCAATGCTGTTGGTGGACAATAAGTCCGCCATTGCTTTGATAAAGAACCCAGTACTCCATGGACACAGCAAGCACATCCAGATGAAGTATCACCTAGTCCGGGAGTCTGCAGAAGAGGGTCTGATCAACGTCGAGTTCATCAGGAGCGAAGAAAAACTGGGCGACATTCTTACGAAGCCGCTTGGTAAGACCAAGTTCCATGAGCTGAGATCAAAGATCGGCCTGATCAATGTTGAGCACGGCAAGGCTTAAGAGGAGATTGTAGAGAATAATCCTTGCCTGCCTAAAATTAGTGATTTACTTTCCTTACTTTCACTAGCTATGTTTAGACAATTAGCGATTGTGTGATCGGCCTGATTGGAAGGCCATTATTTCTTACCTTGTAATCTTCTATATAAGCAAAGGAATAGACACCGAAAACGTAGCCAATTCTGCAGCAACAAACAAGACCGTGTGCCTTTGTGTTCGCGTGAGTTTCGTGTGTGTTTTGGCCGTGATCTCGCCAGCAGCGTGGGAGTTGCTTCTCCAGCGAGGTTCTAACAGCGTGGCCGGGGGAGGTGTTCACGGCAACCGCCGAGTACCTCCCTATGCGCGACCGCAGCGTGGAGGAGCTTACCATTGTCAACATCGAGAGCATCGCCCTCGGCTTCGTCAGCAGCGTTGACGAGGACGGGATCGTGATCGACGACACCGTCGTCGCCGAGTTCGTGGTCACCACCGGCAGCGAGCGTGCGAGAATCATCTACTGCTTCGCGGACGCACCCTACTGGTTCCAGGAGTCTGTGGACAACCCCTTGGCCGCCCACCACCGGGACTGGGAATCCTCCGGTGTGGTCTTCCACGACGACAGGTTCTGGTGGTTCGATCTCTCGTGGGGGATCCTCAGCTCCTCCGCAAACCCCGACGAAATGAACGGGGAGCTTCTCTTCGACGAGCTCCCGGAGGGACGCGCTCTTGACATGACCCTGCCGAACATCCACGACCACCGCTGCATCACGCCCAGCAGGAACGCGCTGCGGTACGTGGAGATCATCTCTGAGGACGGCGAAGCGGCGCCGAAGGTGGCCATGTGGACGGCGATCCCCGTGGCCGACGACGACGACGACAGCGACTGCACCATTGAGTGGGAAATGACGTACGTGGTGAGCTTCGAGGAGATCTGGAACGACTGCAGCTACGTAGCGACCAAGCTGCCGCGGAGGGTCCCCGTGATCACGGCCGTGTGCCCGAAGAACCCCAACCTGGTCTTCTTCTCCCTGGAGCAGGAGCGGCGTCTCTTCGGCGTGGTCGTGCCCCAGCACAAAGTCGTGAAGTTCGTCGACGAGCCATACGATCTGGTGATGCCATGGCCGGAGCCTCCGTCCAGCCGCTACGTCCTCGCTTGGCTCCCGCAGTCTACTAATGCAGGTACGCATATGCGAGTTCCCCTCTTGTTCGCTGCCTGATGCACTCATGATGGGCTCTCGAGTCTCGAGTAGTGTGTTTTGCAGTGACATGCTTCAAGGTCAACATTGCTATCTGCATATTTGTTCACAAATCATGCCGTCTTAGTATAGCTAGAACTAGAAATTCATGGCGCATGTTGCATGGTATACCATATATTCCCATAAATCAGGAGCAAGTGCACGCTCTAATTAACTTATATAATTTCTTGTTCTTAAAGATAACTTTATCTGCAAACTTCTGTATTTAGTTCATAAACTGAACTTTTGAAGGAAAAAAAAAGGCCTACACAATTTTCATGCATGTACTCTCTCCGGTTTTAAATTATTGACACCGTTGACTTTTAACATCAACTTTGGTTGTCTTATTCAAAAAATTTGTTTTAATGTGTAAAATTTTTAGTCATGATTTAAATTCCACTAATGATAAATCAAATAATTAAAAATTTTACATATTTAAATAAATTTTTTGAATAACACGAATGATCAAAGTTGATGTTACAAGTAAACGGTGTCAATAATTTAAAACCGAAGGGAGTGCTGCACAGAAATGTAGGAGCACTTGTATGATAGGGTTACATATTATGCTCATGAGTGCGGCCCCACCTATTTAATTACAAGGTTTCTTTTGATGATTTGTATTGTCAGTACTGGCACCAGTTTGATTCTGTATGTTTAATCATAACGCCTTGACCTTTTATTCTTTTCATTTACCGCGTTAGATAATTATTTTCACCGTCATGATTCTTCGCATTAAATCACCGCTGTCTCACTGCATTGTGATCTGAAACTCTTGGCATCGATCCTTTTATGCCACAGAATCCGAAGATACGACAGACGGCAGTGAAGAGTGGATAGCTGGAGTATTGAATTCCGGAAGCGACTGAAACTTGGAATCTGGACGTCGTTCAGACAACTTAAAGAGGAGATGAAGCCAAGGTTTATGCCTAATTTTGTTCAAGGTGAGTTATTTCTCTTCTGAGCTCTGGTGATCACGGCTCTTCACTATTCCTAAGACCATGTAAAACTTCCTTCGGTGTAACATCAGAACTTACACTTCTTTCTGCATCATATGAAGGTGCCCTGTTTTTTCTTCTGTTGGATGCATTGACAAAGTTCGCAGTACTCGTGGAATGGGATTTGGGTCATTTACCTCTTCTTTGCCACAGGCAGAAATCGCTCTAGGATTTAGATCAGTTTTACAGTTGGTCTCTGATGGAAATTTCTTGTTAAGTGCTTGATTTTTTAGACAGATGCATATGTAGTGAGTTCTGTTAGTTCAATATACCTTGTTACTTTGAGATGTATATAAGACCTGAGCTGCGAGCTGACCTTTTCTTGTACTAGGGTTATACAAGCACTGCAAATCTGACCTTTTCTTGTCCTCCTGCTATTGTCTCGTACTACATCTAGTACAATAACCAAATGTCACTTTCGGAGGATGATATTGTTTACAATTTGCAAATACATATTGCATTTGGGTTTTAGGCAACCAGCCTTTTCACACTTCACAACTTGTTTATTAGGGATACAAGTTTCGTTCTATGCTAAATAACAAGAATTAGATGTGGACAGAGCCTTGAGGTTGTACCCAAATGGGACCTAATGCGGAACAGTTAGTTTGTCTTCAACTTAAAAGCTACTAGTAAGTCTATTTTTTACTCCTGCATGTGTTACAAAATTTTTTTGTTACACAAATGGGGGGGGGGGGGGGT